>OLKM01000980.1:20691-115691 GCA_900291075.1 Melanogrammus aeglefinus | reverse complement strand
CCCGTGGGGGGGGGAGGAGACCTGTAGCAGTGGATGGAATGCGTTGTGTTATGATGTGTCCTTGTCCTGCGCTGTACAATCTAACCCTAACTCCTAAATGCAAGCCATTTACCTTTTACTTTGTGTTTACCTCCATCCACCTCCGTCGTTCAGGAAATTTGTATGCTTTTGTTCATGTTTTGATATATATTGAAAAGGATGATAATATTTTGACATTAGGTAAATGTCAAAATATTAAGTTAAGTTAAAAGCATTTGTATTATTATTCAGTTGTTCATTATTTATGAATAATAATTTGGAATTTGTATTAGTTATTATCATTCTTTATTATTTATTCATGTATTCGTTGTGGAAATGTTGCTCTGAACAGTTGTTTGACTTGAAATCCCTCTCTCTGTCTCTGTCTCTGTCTCTGTCTCTCTCTCTGTCTGTCTGTCTGTCTGTCTGTCTGTCTGTCTGTCTGTCTGTCTGTCTGTCTGTCTGTCTGTCTGTCTGTCTGTCTGTCTCTCTCTCTCTCTCTCTCTCTCCTCTCTCTCTCTTCTCTCTCTCTCTCTCTCTCTCTCTCCTCTCTCTCTCTCTCTCTCTCTCTCTCTCTCTCTCTCTCTCTCTCTCTCTCTCTCTCTCTCTCTCTCACCCTCTCTCTCTCTCCCTCCCTCTCACAGGGGACTACGCCCGCCTGGGCCTGCGCTACCAGGTGTACCTGGAGTCGGGCGTGTACGAGGTCCCCATCGTGGTGTCCGACTCGGGGAACCCTCCGTTGTCCAACCGCTCCGTCATCAAGGTGAAGGTGTGTCCGTGTGACCGCAATGGGGACTGCACCACGCTGGGGGCCGTGGCGGCTGCGGGCCTGGGCACCGGCGCTATCATCTCCATCCTGGTCTGCATCATCATCCTGCTGTGTGAGTACCGGGGGGCCGCCGGTTGGTGTCTTGATGTGGTGGTCTCTGTCAGACCATCTGGAGGTTCATGTCATGTGATCAGTAGTGACGCAGTCTGGCCTTGGCTGGGCGGCGATTGATTTTCAAATATTGCCACAGCCTTCGTTGCTTAAAAAAGTTGAGCCAAAGCGGTGCTTTTCTTCAGTCACACGAGAAAACATATTGTAATCTGAGAAAATTCTTCTGTGCCGATTTCTGTTTCGTCTTTTAAAATCATTATTTAGTCTTTGTCAAATAAAAACAGTTTCGATTGCTGCACTTTCCTGTGCTTGCCGCCATCGTTTATTTCTATTTGACAGACTGCAGCAATCCCTTTACTTTGGGAACAGAAACCCGAGCAATGAGTGGTTCTATTTAAAACGTTTAGAAAAAGGCTTTCAAAGGGATCGAGGTCAGTCTGTTCTGCAGAGAGAAACGAAAAGTGAATTTGTAAGATAAGGATGGTCTCACTAAGAAAGGGTTGTGGTGTCAGAAAGCATTTCCCAGTCCTGCATGATGGCATCCTTGAGCTGCATGTCCCCCTGACCCCCCGTTACTTGCGCCTGACAATAGTGTGCTGCAGATTTGGATAAAAAGCGAAGTGACTGTTGGGTTCCCACACACTAAAGTAAAGTTAAGGTGTCTTTCAATGGAAATGACCAAAAAAAGCACTGATGAAACACTGAAGGACTCCAAGGAGACAGCAATGAGCCTAATGGGTTCCTAAAGGTTTCCATGGTGATGCCACATAGACAGTTTAGCAAAAGGATGGAAATTATGATGCAAAATCCCAAACCACGACTCTGTATAATCCCACCCAACTGTGAATGCTCGTAACACACGGCAAATATTAGAACTGGGATCCGTAGCTCAAGTCAAACCGAAAGGATAATGTACTAACCAGGTGACTCACCAAAAACACACACAGGAATTGAGAGGAGGAAAAACAAACCTTAAAATGTCTACTCTAATCATAACAATAACTAAATAGCTAGATCACTTAAAGGGAAGAATAGTCTGTTCACACACACCCACCTCTCCTTTGACCCTCCCGCTATCTCTCTACGGTATTTTTTGCCGCTACTTTCCAGCACATACATAAATGTGTAGATAAATCTAATATAGGTTTCTCACACATGGGCCTATCCAAGAAGGCCGTTGCTCTCCGTGATGGTCCCTGCATCTCAGGTCCTGGATCACCCTGCAGCACAATAGGAAGAGAGGGTCATGAAACATTCACCAGAAATACATAAACATGTGCATTGCGTTTTGTATTATGGATGTAGTCCTTGGCTGGTGGGTTCACACCAAGTACTCTTTGTTTCCTATAAGGGAAAAGTGATGATGTAGATCTTGGAATGCATTATGCAGCTGGGCGACTCTTAAAAAACGATTACGATTTTATGGACAGATAGACACAAATAGATGCTTTCCAGTTTCCCCTGCGTGTGTGTCATTAAACCACTGATATTTTCAGTATAGATTCCCAAAGGGGCATTCTTGAAACTTCACTATTTTATATAAAACATGTGCATAAGCTTTTCTTTCATCCAATTCCTAATTCAATACCATGATATATAGTGAGCTATGAAACTATGAGATACTGACTTCCAAAGTAGTGTAAATCCTCTAGGTCGGCCATGTCGTTAATGTCAAAAGACAGAAGAAGCTGCTTGACTTTTTTCAGATGCTAATATTTTCTAACCATTTCTTCATTGGAAGTCCATGAAATGATCAACATGTTGCCCCCCCCCCATCGCCCAACGCTGCCCCTCCCATGCCAATGTTGATCCCTCCCACGTAAACACTGGCTCCTCCCACAGCCACTCCCTCCCCTCCCCACATTGTACCAAAACTGTGATATTTGACGCGCAACACGGCGTTGCCAATGGCTTAAAAAGCGGCTGTTCAGAGTTAAAATCAAAACCGAATTTTTAGCCCTTAAGGACACCAGCGGCCCAGACAGAATAACACACAGTGGAGCCTGAATGGCGTCCACGAGACCTGGGCGTGGGCTCTGTGCGGGGGGTTGCGGTGAGGTCCCGCGTGGTGACCGGCGCGTTGTGTTGTGTGTGGCGTGGCAGGCATGGTGCTGCTGTTCGTGGTGTGGATGAAGCGCAGAGAGCGGGAGAGGCAGACCAAGCAGCTTCTCATCGACCCCGAGGACGACGTCAGGGACAACATCCTGAAGTACGACGAGGAGGGCGGGGGGGAGGAGGACCAGGTGAGACCCCAGCACACACACACACACACACACACACACACAAACACATGCAAACGCGTAAACACTGCACATGCACACACACACACACACACACACACACACACACACACACACACACACACACACACACACACACACACACACACACACACACACACACACACACACACACACACACACACACACACACACACACACACACATATAAACACTGTACACGCTAACACCACACAAACACACTATCTATACATACACGAAACCCTGTACATAAACATGCATGTACAGTAAAATACACAAACACACGAACGCATATAAACTACACACACACACAGAAAATTAATACAAATAAACATGTATACAGTACACTAAATATACACACTCATAAATAAACATGAATGTACCATGCACACTGCATACACACAAACAAACACACGCACACAAAACATACCTTTCACATACACATGACACAGACAGGCTGCCCACCTGTGCCGCGATTACATCCATCTCTCTCTCTCTCTCTCTCTCTCTCTCTCTCTCTCTCTCTCTCCCTCTCTCTCTCTCTCTCTCTCTCTCTCTCTCTCTCTCTCTCTCTCTCTCTCTCTCTCTCTCTCTCTCTCTCTCTCTCTCTCTCTCTCTCTCTCTCTCTCTCTCTCTCCCTCTCCCTCCTCTCTCTCTCGCTCTCGCTCTCTCTCTCTCTCTCTCTCTCGCTCTCGCTCTCTCTCTCTCTCTCTCTCTCTCGCCCCGGCTCCAGGACTATGACCTCAGCCAGCTGCAGCAACCCGACTCCCTGGAGCACATCATCAGCAAGCCCCCGGGGGTCCGCCGGGTGGACGAACGCCCCATCGTCCCCGAGTCCCAGTACCCCATCCGGCACGTCCTTCCCCATCCTGGAGACATCGGGGACTTCATCCACGAGGTACGCCCACAAACAAACACCAGCCACACAAACATACGCACACCCCCCCCAGAGCGGAGCGGTCCTCTGAGATGATTGTCTTGTCATCGTCCTGATGGGATTCCCGCCTCTGTGGAGCTCCATGAATGGTACCTTGTGTTTGAAGGGTGATGTATAAATAAACTTGCCTTCCAGAGAACAAGGGCGCGTCCGTAAGACACTGGCTTACGACTTGCGTATGCAAGCGATATTAGGATTTCTTTCTTTTTATTTTATTTTTCCGCAGATTCAACCTTGATGAACACAATTCAGGAGCCACTGCTCTAAAGCCACTCAGGAATATATAAATATATAAGAGTGTTATCTGAAGTCCTTCAGCTTTTGGAATGCAGTCCCATGTTGAGTTGTTTGCTCAATCCTTGAAGGCGTGAACTCGCCTTGATGTGATGTCTGGACCACCAGCAGGGGAAAGGCTGGTCCATGTTGTTGCCGCAGTGGGAAAACACTCCTGTCTGGGCTTTCGGTGTCGGGCCTTGGGAGTGACAAGGCAGATCTCGATGGTAACCTCCCAGTGGTTCCAGCTGGAACATGAGCTGAGGGTAGCGGTGCTTTCAAGTCTGCTGGACGGTTGGGAGGGTGCATCTTGAAAAGGATGGTTGTTGCAGCAACTGTTGTGTGTTATGGCCCAGCTTGGTGAGAGCTTAGCCCTTTAGGGCACAGTCCTCATTCATTCTGGATGACTTCCAGCTGCCTAAGAGTGGTTTGAGGAGCATTTATTCCAGCAAGGCAGGAGTACTCCATGATGCTCCTGCCCTGGGTTTGGTAGACGTTGACTCTGCCTCTAGGATCAAGCTTGCTGGCCACCTTCCGCAATGCTCAGATACGTAGTATACGTTGTCCAGGTCTGCAGGTATTAGACTGTTTCCGAGGAGTATTCTGTTAATGCACTGTCCTAGTACCTCCATCTGCTCACTGAGCTTGATTGAAGTGTTCCCAGAGAAGTAAGCTGATGGATTTCTCTTTGTGGACAGGATCATTGCCTTACACTTGCTGGGCTCTAGGGTGAAATCCAAGCATGAGCTTGGATTTTATCATCTGTATCATGAGTATGAAGAAGGCGGAATCTCCCACATTGAGAAACACATTGTACATATTGTAGAATAATGATGGCTCTATGATAAAGTGACATGGAATGGTACTTTGATGGTTCTGAGTTTGAGTCCCTCTTGTGGATCGGGGTCACTCTGGCAGTCTTCCATGATGTTTTTGTACCCATTCTACCAAGGGAACCCGGGAACAAAGCCACCCAGATCCATCGCAGCCATCTGTCATTAAAGTCTTCCTTTGTTGCCGTCTTGCCCCCTATCCGTTTTACTTTCCATTGATCTCCTCGTTAATGAGATTAAACTTGATCGAATGCTACTCAATTTAGTATGCAGGTAGACACAACAGGCAAGTTCAATTGAACCTGACAGCTGCTGTGCCATGTATGCTTGTACACACACGCACACACACACACACACACACACAAACACACGCCCTCACACACGCAGTTATACGTAGATATGCGCACACATGCAAGGCATAGCACAGGTACACACACTGCAACGTTGGCACATCCATGCGAGGAAAGGCTGATTGACAGAATCATGAAAACACGTTCACACTCTAGAAGTGACGGCAGCTGTTCAGCTTTGATCCGTCTATCCCCGTTTTCCACTCTCCCACTCTCTTTACACTCCTTTCTCTCTCTCTTTCTCCCTCGCTCTGTCTCCCTACTCTTCTCTCTTACAACCGCCAACAAGCACATGGTTCTCCTGGCACCTATCTTACCCCTGGAGGCTGAGCCATGTCGGACTTCCTATCTCCCACGGTGGAGAGAGAGGGGGAGGATGTAGTGGTCCAACCTCGATTATCCTTCAAACGAAGGGTTTTCTATACCAAGAGGGGAGGTGTTGGCGATGGCGGGAAAATGTTGAGCCTCATGGTGTGTGCATCCACCGGAATAACAATGCAATCATCCGTGGCTGAGAGAAAATGACAGGAAACGCCTGGTGAACACTCGCCTTGAAGCAGTGCAGTGTAAAATATTCCCACAAAAAAATTTAAAATGTTGGGTAGAAGCGCGTACCATGAGACCCGGGTTTGAATCAAGCCCGTGCTCCTTTGCTGCATGTCTTCCCCTCTATCTCCCATTTCTTCCTCTCTATCTCACTCACTCTATATTAAAGTACAAAAAAAGGAAATAAAAATGCATCTAAAAAATTATCACTTTTATTTCCTTTGCTCCTCGTCGGGCGTTATATCCTTGCGCTTTTATTTTCTTAAATCCATCTCCCTTCTGAAATTTTGCTGTGTAACCGCCCACCTCAGCTCAAGATTACCATTACTGTTATGCCCCCCCCCCTGGCTGCAGGGTCTGCGGGCGGCGGACAACGACCCCACGGCGCCCCCCTACGACTCCCTGCTGGTGTTCGACTACGAGGGCAGTGGCTCCACGGCGGGCTCCGTCAGCTCCCTCAACTCCTCCAGCTCCGGGGACCAGGACTACGACTACCTCAACGACTGGGGCCCGCGCTTCAAGAAGCTGGCCGACATGTACGGCGGAGGGGACGAGGATTAAAACAAAACACAAACGCAAAAGACGAAACGGCAACGGAATCGAACAACCGCGCTCGAGTGTGCACTTCGACGTCGAGAAGGGGGTGGGGTCGAGGGAGGGTGGGGGGGGTGGTGGGAGGAGGGGGGAAGAAAAGAATGTGCGCAAAGAAACACACACACGCACACAAAGAAACACAGACGCGTGCACTCACATCACGCATTACCACTCCACATTCTTGTTTCATAGTCGCTGGGCTGCCACACTCCTCCTGTCCCGACTGAGACGAGGTCCGAACGGGGCTCTTTGATGAACACAACGCAGCCACGCCGACGGATTGACTTGATGCCCGACCAATCACATTTGGCCCGTGGATGTCCGTTTGTTTTCTGGTGAGGCTCCGCCCTCCAAACTGTCCTGAGGCTTAAACTGAGACTCTAAACTCCTTGGTATGTCATCTGGTTTGGTTCAAACAATATTATTTCTTGACTTATTGATGTATGTTACAGGTTCATAACTTTATCCGATTTTTTCCAGTAGGTTTTGCCTTTTTTTGTTTGTATGCACCTTTAATCGTCCTTCCCGATGTACCTTGTGAGAGTTCACCTTTACCGCGCTGGTGGATCTCTGCCATGACGGGGGGGGTTTGGTCCCCTGCTTTGCCTCACTGCTCGTTAGGGGGGGGGGGGGGGGGGTTGGACGGAGATAGGGGCAAAGTAAACACAGAACAAATGTAAATGTCCCTTCCCACACGGAAGGCGGTGGATTATTCTGTGGGTGAGCTGGAGGTCCTGAGAAGAGAAGCACTGGTGTGTACGAAGTGCCTTCAGTGGTGCGCATCTGGTAGACTCTCCGCCGTCTCAGGATTGTCACTTGATCCCTGACCCTTTAACGCAGACCTATCCATCTCATCGGGATGAACCCCATGCAGGGGGAGCTGTACAAACAAGGGGAGGGTGGGGGTAGCGTACTATTCGACAGACGTCGTTGGTGTAAAAGGGGGCTTTATGTTGACGTTGAAGTGGGTGAAGACAACATATGTTTTGCTAACACATTATCAGTGGTCCTGTATTAGTTCCTTAGTTCACAGCAAACTCCTAGTAATTGAGGATCGCAAAATCCCAAAATGAAAGATGTATGTTCTTTTCGTCTCTCATTGCAACTGGGATTGTTGGGGCTGTTGTCACCAGCTAGCCTGGTCCGACCAGAATCTCGTCCTTCATTTCATTTGCACAGAGAGTCTGGACCTACTCAATTGACAAACGTTAACTCACTTGAAGGCGGGTGACACACGAACATACAGCAGACCCAGACGTAGTACTGAAGGGAAATTCAAATTGAGCGGAAGTACTTAGGCGGGCGGAGCCAGGCTAGTCACCAGCCACGGTTGTTGTCATTGTCACAGAATTGTAAAGGAGTCACCAGTTTTCCTCTATAAAAATCACATATACAGTTTGTTTGACAGGAGTTTATTCCTTCATATAGCTGTGGAAGGCTTATTTCCTCAACCGTAATCAAAACAATATCAACTATCCTTCATGTTCATTTTTACAAAGGATTTTTTCTTTTATACGTTTCCATTCTCCAAAACGGTGAGATCCGAGCATCAATATAGCAGCTCGGGAATCTGTCCCCCCAGGCAACGTCTTCATTAATGTCGGACTACAATTACTAAGATGTATTAAAAGTCTGTGCGAGGAGCCTCTGTTTTGAAGAAAAGATAGCGATGGGCACTCTATCAAAAAAAAGATGCAAGATAACTTAAGCTTCAGATAACACTTGTGATAAGGGTTGACAGTTTAACACTACCTAAGATTTTTTTTTTTATCAGATGTTTGATCTCCACTTCAATTAACATTGTTGGACCAAACCAAAGGCTTTACCGTCACGGTTAAATGGTTCCACTTTGTAAAATCTATTTTTTTTAACAAGCGAGGCAAGTGAGAATATATCATACCAGAAGTGTTCAGTGCTTAATGCTAAATGTTTTCCCTTCACATCTCTCAGTGGCATTCCTATTTTTGGGAGAGCGCTTTTTATCATTAAATCTCTTCTAGCGTCAGCGCTGGGAATTCTGGCCATCTATCTCTCGCTGCTCTCTCCTGGTGGATTATATTGGGATTGGCCAGAGTTGTGTGTTTAATCCACTTTTAATTAAAGGAGATGATGAATCCCTAAAGGTAAACTCTTTGAAGAGTGAGATTCGACCAGGCTCGCATTTCATAAAATGGAGCAGGCTACTCCGCTGCTCTTCACACTCTCTCTCTCACTCTCACTCTCTCTCTCTCTCTCTCTCTCTCTCTCTCTCTCTCTCTCTCTCTCTCTCTCTCTCTCTCTCTCTCTCTCTCTCTCTCTCTCTCTCTCTCTCTCTCTCCTCTCTCTCTCTCTCTGCTCTCCCTCTCTTCATCTCTCTCTCTCTCTCTCTCTCTCTCTCTCTCTCTCTCTCTCTCTCTCTCTCTCTCTCTTGCATTTCATCTACAACTCAACAAGGAAGCACTCACAGTGTACTGAATTAAAGAAAAAGAGTGTCGGCGCAGAGGAGGGTATATGGCCTTCGACAAGCGAATGATGAAACGGTTTGATTTTCATTGTGAACAAACTAGAAATACAGGGGAGAACAAAAATCAGATTGTTAACAGAGAGTCGCCAATTCTATGTTGCGTTGTGAATATAGTTTAAAGCGCAGGTTGTCGAAGCGGCGAGGACAGAACAGAGCAGGACGTGGAGCGGTATCCGCAGGAAGCAGGCTGCTGGTGGATAACACCGCTTCTCTCCCCGCACTCCCGCACTGTGGTGTGGCTTTGCAGAAGAACATCTTAGGGAAAACAAATACAGCACTCACAGACGGCCCATCCTTCCTATTTCAGATGTTGTGGTTGATTTTGTTTTCGATAATGTGCCCGTCGTTATACCAATGTTCTGTACGTGTTGCTGGTTTGCAGCCATTTTATGGCTTTAATTCGTTCTGTTTCGTTTCATTCAATGCAGCCTTTCTTGACAAAAAAAATAGAGCCATGGGGTTCAGGAAGAACCGCGGTGTACCTATATGAGCTTACAGCCATACTACACATGTGGTCGGTGTTCACGGTCTGCTTTTATAGTCCAAGGGAAAGGTTGCAGTCTCACTATAACCCAGCGCGTATCATCACCCCACCTTAACCACCCTTTCACCCTACTAGGCCTTACTGTAAATATGTGGGTGTGCTTCTGTGTGTGAATCCCTTTCAGCGTCCTTAAAGGCTTGACGAAGGAACGGTCACGATGCTGACCCGGCATTCAAAAGAGAAGCTTAATACATGGTGTGTGTTTCTTTATACTTGCGTATTCAGTTGTCACATGCGTTTCTGGGGGAGTGCCACTGCGCAAGGCACGCAGGTTAAACTAGCCCACCGACCAGACCTTTGTGTGTGTGTGTGTGTGTGTGTGTGTGTGTGTGTGTGTGTGTGTGTGTGTGTGTGTGTGTGTGTGTGTGTGTGTGTGTGTGTGTGTGTGTGTGTGTGTGTGTGTCAACAACCCAAAGCCATGCCATTACCGAGAATCCGTGTTTAGCGATGAAACAGGGCGACCGTTGGACCCCGTAAGAGACACAACCTGCCCTGACCCTCGGAATCTCTAATGTCCGATGTGGAGGTATAGAGAACAGCATCACGGACAGTTTTATAATTTATTGTTCCTCGCTTTATCTTTATCTATCCATTAATCCGATCTGATGTTGGCGACAGACTCACTTTTTGTACAAACGCAGTGAAATGGAACATGTATAAATGACTACCTTAGCCTACAGCCCCAGGACCAGGTGTACCTAGCAGAGGGTTGCGTTGTGTCTTGGGTTTGTGGATAGCAAGTCTTAACAGGGAAATGGGCTGATCATGTGGTCATGCATAGAGAGTGGGAGAGAGGTGGGGGGGGGGGGGGGGGGGGAGGAGGGTCCAGGAACCAGCCGGTGTTTAGAATCTTCTGCTCCAATCAGAACCACTGACACAGCAGCAGAGGTGTCTGGTTTGAATTGTCCTTATACTGCTCAAGCCTAACTGTACATAATAAAGTATTTGCTTGAAGCTACAAAATGGAACCACTTAGACAACGTATACTGTACAACTGGAGCTTTTTGCATGTGTCTTTTTATATCGGACAGAAGAGTTCTATAACCGTAAAACCATACAATGTTTTCAATTGTGTCGCAGCTCGCATGACCAAGGTGTTTCGGTCCAGACGTGATTCTGGTGTACATACTCACATAAGATATGACAAGGGGGGAAAAGACAGACAAACAAAAAGAAAAAAAAAAAAAGGTAAAAAGAAAAAAAAGCTGGGAAAAATCATTGCACAGTTGTCGAGTCAAAATAACCTTTTTTTGTAAAACTGTCAACAGCACAACTATTTTGTATTGTTGTTTGTACCATTTTTTAAGAAAACTAAAAAAAGGAAAAAAAACAAGAAAAAAATAATAACTTGTGTTGTTTTAAGCGTGTGTTTCTAGTGCCACTGCAATTTTGGTTTTCAAATACTGTATACGACATACGCAGCCTTGCAGATCACCTTGTAATATAGTTTATGAGCCGGCCACTCCCTGCCGGCGCACCCCCATGTTATAAATAAAGTTTCCCTTCCTAATAAGAATCAGGTCTTTCTGTCTCATCTTTCTCCGCTCTGGACCTCCGCCAAAAAGGCCTTCTTTCCTTCTTAACACTCATTGCAGTCATTTCCTAAATTGATTTCACAATTATCAACTGGCTAATGGCTAATGGCTCTGTGAGCATAAATCCACACTAACAAAGTTTGAGGCTTAGTAATCACACCTCCTCCTTCCCGCCCTTCGGCTGTCCTTTCACTGCCAATTAGCATGAGTTGGTGGTTAAACTGCAGCGCTTACGGCCCTTTGGATGCCCATTCCACCCAACACTAACACGCTCACCGGTGATTAGACGCACAGGACCACTCCGGACAGCACATTTGGTGAGATGAGATGAATCAATTTGCCATTTTTCTGAAGTGGACATTGCGATATTATCTGGTGCCTTTGTAAATGTTGCTCAATTAGAATTAAGGTAATCTTCTACAAATGGCCCTAATTTAGTGTTAGGATATTGAATTTCAGGGTCAAACGATTGATTTGCTTTGCTGGTAATTGGAATGGTTCAATAATAATAGGGATAATAATTTTGTGATAAAACAAACAAGCAAAGAAATACTACAGAAGTAAAATAATATGCATGAAAAAAAAACATGTATGTAATGTTAGGTAGCAATAGATTTATCTTTGGAGAGCATCTGGCCTGGTCCATCCTTGGACTGGGAGGGGTGCTTGAGGGCCAGTAGAGGGTGCTCATCCCACCGGCCTACGTTGTCTCCCCGCTGCCCCAGGACATGCCATGGACGGGCTGCGTTGAACAGATGAGACGTCAAACCGAGGTCCCCGCACAAACACAAACACACCACTCACTGTAAAGCGCTTCGGGCTCTTGAAAAGCACTAGCCATGCAATGAATTATTAGTATCATCATGCTTCTGTTATCATACATCCCACTGTGATATACGTTAAGCACTTCCCGTGAGTGAGATGGTGAAATAAATGTATATACAGTACTACTATTCAGAAAACGTAATAAAAACAATTGCTGACATTGAAGCGTGTTTTGCTGCTGGATGTGAGGTTCATTGGACAAAGGGAGAGACAAGAGATGCAGAGGGGGAAGGAAAGGAGCGAGAGTGAGAGAGGCCGGGGCGGGCGAGCAGATGACCTCCGGGGCTACTCTTTTAGCACAGCAGGTCAATGAAGCAGCAGCAGACCGCCTCCTTCCCATCGATTGGCCTGTCACACCGTGTCAATGTGCAAGTGAAGAATTAACCCCTGCTGTCTGCCACTGGGTGAGGCCATGAGCACACACATACACACATGCACGCAGACACGTGCATGCACGCAGACACACAAACATAAACGCAGACACGTGCATGCACGCTGACACACACACATGAACACAGACACACACATGCATGCATACACACCCACATGAACGCAGACGCATGGATGCAGACAGCCGCATGTAGACACTCAATCTCTCTCTTTCTCTCTCTCTCTCTCTCTCTCTCTTTATCTCTTGTGTTTATCTTATTCTCTCACTCTAGCAGTTTTTCTCTCTCTATCTGTAATTATCTCTCTCCTTTACTCCCATTAATTTAGTCTTTCCGTCTCCTTATCTGTATTTCTCTCTTACTCTCCCTCCACCCCTTTCCTCTCTCCATCCCTTAAGGAATATCCCTGGCAGACTGGAAGAGATCTACTCCACTAAGCGTATACTTGGAGAGCTAGGTATTAAAAGCTCCAGCAGTAAAACACCACCTGTGGCCAACAGGATGGGCCGGTATTGATTGAGCCAGGTAGAAGCTTTGTGATCATCAGAATTGCACCATGTGGTATTTCTATGGATTTAGTACAAGTTGGATAGCTTGTGATTGTATTGATCCCATCTTTCATAATTTTTAGAGCACAACCCCCAATTGTGCTGGTCTTCATCCCTCCTGTCAAACATAAGGTAAACATTTAAAGAGCTTACTTTCCCAAAGATGTGAACAAGAATACGATTTTCTGTATTGAAATCCCCAAATGTGTGACATAAATGATGAAAATGTAAGCCACGTGTTGTGTTGATGGTGTGTGTGTGTGTGTGTGTGTGTGTGTGTGTGTGTGTGTGTGTGTGTGTGTGTGTGTGTGTGTGTGTGTGTGTGTGTGTGTGTGTGTGTGTGTGTGTGTGTGTGTGAGTGGGTTGTGTGTCAATCCTCCACACTACTGTTTCTTCAACAGAGATCTTGCCTCTGATCTGTGTTCTAGAAACTGCAGTTCTATTTCAGTCTTGGTTTTTGTAGCGTTGACATGAGACCAGTATCCCAACTTGGAGTGTGTGGAAGAGGAAGAAGAAGGAGGAGGAGAAGAAGAAGAAGAAGAAGAAGAAGAAGAAGAAGAAGAAGAAGAAGAAGAAGAAGAAGAAGAAGAAGAAGAAGAAGAAGAAGAAGAAGAAGAAGAAGAAGAAGAAGAAGAAGAAGAAGGAAGAAGAGGAGAAGGAGAGAGAGGAGGAAGAGAAGAAGAAGGAAGAAGAAGAAGAAGAAGAAGAAGAAGAAGAAGAAGAAGAAGAAGAAGAAGAAGAAGAAGAAGAAGAAGAAGAAGAAGAAGAAGAAGAAGAAGAAGAAGAAGAAGAAGAAGAAGGAGGAAGAGGAAGAAGCATGAGTAATGTAGTGATACATTAAGGTCGCATACCTTGATCTGGGATTCTATGGTGGCAGTGTTTATTTTGAATAAAATGGATTTGAATGTACTTTGTCAGTTCTTTAGACGCAAGCATCGATTGCAGCTGGGAAAGGCATATTCTATATGCTGCTTTTCTCCGTCTCTATTCACTGACGGTCTATGTATACACACAGCAGTGGTAACACATGTGCAGCAGCAAAGGAACTGTTTTTCTTCTGGTCTGGGAAAAAAAAGGGGGTTTGTATATGATAGTCTGAGACGGGTGGTCTCACTGGGTGCATCCCTGTCCTGGGGGACCTCCACAGCAGCAGTTATCCATCCATCCTATCTGTACAATTTCCCCATATTCTCCCAGTCAGTGGCTTTCATTTCCCCTCTGTTGGCCTGAGGGGTTGAGGGATGGCGTGAATAGAATGGGAGGGGTGGAGCGGTGGGGAGGGGGGGGGGTATGGAACAACCGAAGGTGATGGGATATGCATCTGATGGCTGGTTTATTAGACAGCCTCTGGATACGAAACCCAGAGAAATACAGAAGCATTGGACTGCTCTCATACTTCCAACCCATACACCATCATAACCACCGCTGCAGAACCAACACACAGACATACACACACACACACACACACACACACACACACACACACACACACACACACACACACACACACACACACACACACACACACACACACACACACACACACACACACACACACACACACACACACACACACACACACACACACGCCCGACCAGTAATGCATTTACGACAAATGATCCCAGGCATGTGCTTCATTCTGCATAATAGGAATAAACGAATGACCCGGCAACATTGGCTTTATTGTCCTACATCAAAGTTGATTTATTTAAATTCTTAACAGCGCTTTACTATGCAGATTGGCCGATGACCCGGCGGTGAACCGATCGTTTAATCCTCTCACAGACTGATCCCATATCTGTGGTGGCAGGGGAGCGGCCTCAGGATAAATAAATAAATGAGCGAATGAAATGACAACAAGGGTTCAAACAGTCAAACAGTCCACAGCCGGCGGCGGGGGGGCACGCCATTGGAACTCTCTATTGCTCTCCCACCAGTCAACACAGTGCTGCACGGCCTTGGCTCAGACACAGGGTGGATACATTGGGGGTCACATGGCAATCGGTCGCCATTGCAAGAACCCGTTTTTCGCAAAAGATGACTCTTATGATGGGCAGTTCCTAAGTGCAAAAAGGGGGGGAAGTGTTATTTATTTTCTTTGTGGGGGGGGGGGGGGGACCATGCCTCGAGGATTGAATGACTGGAGCAGAGCACATTATGGTTGAGCATGGGATGGGGGATAACGGAGTAAGGAGTGGAGCGCTGGGCACATAACCCTGGCCCTCAATGAGATCAGTCTTCCACTGTTACATCGCAATTACATTAGGCTCCACAGTTATGTTGTCGGTGGCCATCTATCACTCACACACGCTGCCAACGGGATGGGGCGGTCTGCCTGTCCACTCAGAAACGGTGCGCAGTAATTGAGGAACGCAGGGTGGAAGACAGGGCGACAGGGGGGTCAGAGTTGCTACAAAAGTCAACTACGATCCAGCAGTCCTGCTATGTTACAGCAGGACTTCTGGCCGGGGGTGGGGGGGGTGGGGGGCACAGAGCCAGAGCCGGAAACCAGAAACAGCAGGGGAAGATCTTGGACTTTGTTTCCTGTATCGGAACGGAGATATGCTTTGAAGGTAAACTCATTTGCCCAAGTGGATGAAGCTTTTAGATAAGGATTTTAATAATTGTGTTTCTGCAGTGGCCAGTCTAAACGGTGTTGACTCATCCAGATTGGTCTACCATCGGAATTGAGATATTAATCTAAAGTCAAATTTGTGATAATCCTATAAACGCAATAGCGGTGTCTGTGTTTCTACCAAAGCTATCTCCGTGATTTGAGGCCACTTGAGAATAGTAGAAGGTCATTGAAAACATCCATACATTTTTAATGATTATCATCGTTTCAATTGATAAGTTATTATGTGCAAGAGCAAGACAGACAACTATTAGCATCAAATGGATTTCTCTCTCAGCAGGCCGGGAGAGAAATCTCTGCTTTCAGGAAGGATTATAGAGAAGCAACAATGTGTTTGATTTATGAGATCTCAGGCGGAGAATGAATGTAACTATTGCTTTTCCTGTATTTCGAAGACATTAAATATTAATGTTAGGATGAAAAATTACATGAAGGAAGCGTTGTACCCAAGGTCTTTATAATGAGCAGAGGATATCAGAAAGTTTCTCATTATTTCTAGTTTCTTAAATAGCTGACTTTCACATCCCTCTTGTACCTTTCCCCTACATTTCCCCTGTCCTCTTTGTAAACAAGTCTTCTTGTATATACATAACATGACATGCATAAATACAAACATGTGTAAGCCCGTCTGTGATGCTGCTGAGTCCTTCTGTACACTTCTCTGCGGGATCTTTTCCCATGTACTCATTAGAGAAGAAGAAGAGCATCTTGTCGATGCATGGGGTTGCTTTCACACTTATATTCTATGTTCAGTGTTTATATGAGTCAGAGACCTGTGACTACAGAGAGCCAGCTCTTGCAACAAACCTTTTTATATTCTTCACTTTCTCCATAAGTTGGACAATCATATACATATGACAGTAGCCTATAACTGAACTGATTTATTTGTATCCCGTAAAACAAATACTGTTTGCAACCTAATGTCAAAATAGAGAAACATACGTTTGGATTTTTGTACTTTTTACATCAATTATTTTCACATTGTTTCTTTCTCTATTTACCACCCAAGCTGTTGTCCTGTGACACCTCCATGAACAACTATTTTCTCCATGAAACAAAAAGTAGCTTCCTGCAGCGACAGTGAGCAAAGCTCAAGGGAAAAGGCTGTATTTGCTCCTCTAGAAAACCATTAAATCCTCACGAGCTCAAACTGCATCCTCACACTGCATTTATATTCTGTGAGTGGAACCAAGTGAGAGTTTTGTTGCAAAGGTAAAATGACTTGATTTACCAAGCTTCCTCCCCATAGGTATTTACCATTCTTAAAATAATGAATGAATAAAAGCTTCAAGCGGAGCACATAATCATCTAGAGGTGCCATTGAAGGATTTTAACGCTAATGATAACGAGCTTCTTCATTATTTTATTTTTTAAGTTAATGATGCTATAGAGTTTAGATGACACACATTACCCACTATGGGCTCTCTGAACTGGGGTGTGGTTTGATAAAGTCTCAGCCAGTCAAGTGGACAGAATACCAGCAGCAGACCGCTCGTAATTGATGCCCAATTGGCGTGCCGGTGTGTGCCTGGCGGATGTGTAGAATCCATAAAAAGAGATGTTGCCGGTAATTACGTTTGTCATGATATATTGAAAGCGTGAATCGCCGAGCTAATCACAACGGTTGACAGCTGTAGCGTGCAGATGCTATCGGACCTCTTGTCCTACGCGGTGATGAAATGAAAGCGGGTCATTTTAACAGGTAACAGCTGCTCGTGGCTAATTTGTTCAATTACACGCAGAGGACGCATGCGGAGGATGTTTCACCGTCCCGCGGGACCTTCATTCCTGTCTCCTCCACAGCTTGCTGGCCCTCAGCGGTAAGGAGAATGAACGCCTTTTTTTTTGGTCAAATATCCACAGCCATAAACCGTCAGGGTATGGCTATTTGGATTCCCTTTCAGCAATGATACCACCACAATGTTATTTTTTTGTCATAATGATGGACGTGATGGGGTCGGTCATGTGATTGTCTATAGTGAACCGGCTCATTCAATGCTCTTCTTACAATTAATAGGAAACTGGTTGAGTGGGCCTAAGTGTTTATAAAAGAGATAGGCCTATCATAAAGCCCTATCAAATTATCAGAGACAATTATTTCAGCATTTTTAGTTTTTTGCTATATCTTTTTTTTTTCCCCTGAAGTGAATCAGGCGGATAACGTAAAAGAAAATGCCGACTAATTATCGGTTAGCAATTTATAGCTCTATTGCCTTCCACATTAATCATTAAAAACAGACCTCCCTGCGAGGCAATAGGGCCTACTACACACACTATTAGAGGAAACAATTGATCAATAAAGTCATAACAGCCAAAGTAATGCAACAATATAAGAGCCCCTTAAAGAGCCTCTGTTTGCCAGTCTCCCACTGGGGCAGGCCCAAACGTAAATGCACACATAAGCAAATCACGGCTTATATGGGTAACACAAGCCATGCCTCTTTCCACTTCCTCTGGCCTGAACACCAGGCAGCCATCACTCCCTGTTATGGTTCCTGAGCAGCAAGGCAAAGGTGTTAAAGGGCTCTCCTCTTAGCAACATAAATCTAGTTATAAATACATAATATGACATCATACGTCCCATAAAACATGCCCTTTAAGGGCTCTATTGGTTTAAAGGTAAGGCTGATGAATCAGCACCCCGCTGAACCGGTAGTGTGTGTGTGTGTGTGTGTGTGTGTGTGTGTGTGTGTGTGTGTGTGTGTGTGTGTGTGTGTGTGTGTGTGTGTGTGTGTGTGTGTGTGTGTGTGTGTGTGTGTGTGTGTGTGTGTGCGCGCGTGTGTGTGTGTGCACGCGTGTGTGTGTGCATGTGCGTGTGCGTGTGTGTGTACTGTTGGGTCGCCGGTGGCAGTGAATAAAAAGGAAGCAACTTGACAACATGGGTTTCACTCTTCTCACTAGTTTTATTCAAGGAGGAGGGGACGATGGTGAAATGATGTGTCACGTTCACAGTGCGGTCTAGCATCTGAATTGCAGAGGACACTTCATGGTCTCACGTTGCGGTTCTCCACCAGCGCTGTCCATGGTGCTAAATAATATTTGAATGTCGAACCGCAACCACACCGCTCTGTTAACGACACATTTGTTGATCTGATTACTAAGTCATTTGAGTGACGATAGTGGTTGGATCACGCGGGTGGCTGAGGGTATACTGTACATAGTGGATGCTATTGGGGTGTGGATTGAGCATCTTCATTCGTCCTTCCTTCTCAGCACACAGGTTTCATTGAAATGCGTTTTTTAGTTATTTTGTACTATTTATATCTGCCCAATCCCTACCGATCACACATCTAGTCATCCATAGACGGTTGTGATACACTGTGATAAAAGGTTGTATGGATAAAGCTGGCCTAATTCTGATTATGAGGGGTTAGTAATTGACACACTGAGGAGTTTTGTTTTAGCGGGCCTGTATGACTTTAAGGCTTACCACTCCCGAAGTCACCTGATCAGTGAGCTCAGCTTAACAGAATCACAGTGGGACCCTGGAGGGCCAGGCTGTGCCGTCTCCGGCTGAAGCCCAGGAGTCGTGCAGTCCTGGGGTCACATCTATTCAGCATCACACTGCCTTCAAGCGGGCCAGGGCCTCTGGATGAACAGTTGGACAGATGGAAGGATGGAAGGATGGATGGCTTTTCTTTGTAGTAAAACTTAGAAACTCAAAATGAAAACCTCTTCAAAGGTCTCAAATGCTACACAATTAAAAACGTTCCAAGTTAGGAAGTCAGATGCCTGGCAAAATCTCAACAGAAGCCACTTATGGCACACAGACAAGAAAGTGACGGGAAACAGCAACACATTGTGATGCTTTAACGAATACATTTCAGCACATTCTTTTAATTTGTATTCTCTCATGCACTTTTCTCAATTGCACAATCCGTCGATGAATCTAGCTTTTATAACTAAGTGGCATATGAGCTCATATGAAATTTTGTCTTTAAATGAATATTGTTTCCACCATTTTACCAGAACCCTTGCATGGACTTTAAACACAGAAATGTCCAGGACTGCTCTACTTAGGGACACAACACATTAAAACAATTCCAATGAAAGACCTGACATCTGCACAGCCGCTGCGGGTGGAGGCCGCAACTTGGCTTCCATACTACGCCCACTCAGACTCCGCTGGTTCCGGACCGCGTCCAGATTTTCTGATTGCTTTTGGAATCACCAGCAATTGCTTCAGCTGTTTATTTCCTGCTTGGCTGTTGACGCCCATGATGTCAAAAATAATAGCGTCAGACTGTCAAGCGCGCAGCCTGTATAAACGTGGTGTAAATCCTGTTATCCTTTGAAACAAAATGGAATGACCATGAGCTGGCACCGGCTCGGTGGGCCCCAACAGGCAGTGTGGGCCGGGGTTATTGCGGGGTTATTGGAGTCAAGGAGATGATCTGGAATAAAAATCTGATATTGTTCTATTTCCTCCTCAAAGTACAAACCGAGGTCTCAGCAGAGACGGAAGTTAAAGTAAATGTTGACAAGGCAAAATAAAGTGGAAGGACCTAATCCTCGACTACAGCTGGTTCCGGATCCGCCCAGCCTCCCCTGGTCACGCATGACCAGTCCCACGAAAGGGGAGGCTGCACTCTGCTTTTACAGAAATTATAAAATTGCATTTCGCGCTCCGTCAGGTATGTCAAAATGTGCACATTTGATTTACTCGTCTTCAAAGCTGTCACTCAAAGACATTATCGTATGAGAAGCCAGCACTCTCATTATGCAAAATCCTACAAGACATTGGAATTGAGTTCCCCCACCGCAGTCCCAGAGAAACGTAAGCAAATATAGCGCGACAACTCATACCGGAGAGGACTTAGAAGTCTGCTTCGTTGGGGATATCAGTGCAGCAGAGACGATGATCTGGGAAACCAGAAGCACGAGTTACCTTGTCTGCAGAAGGAACAAAACAAACAACAACGTAAGCCCCGAAATCCACCCAATCTGACCGAATATGAGCTCACGATTTGGATGTTGTCCCTACACACACATAGATACCCGTGTGTGTGTGTGTGTGTGTGTGTGTGTGTGTGTGTGTGTGTGTGTGTGTGTGTGTGTGTGTGTGTGTGTGTGTGTGTGTGTGTGTGTGTGTGTGTGTGTGTGTTGTGTGTGGTGTGTGCATGCACAGTGTGTGTCTGCCATTGCGTATCAGTATGCATTTGCTCACTAGCACGTAAGAAAGACATCGTCGTTGCAATAACACAGCATCATCTACACCTAAAATCAAACCAATCACGGCCATAGGGCTTCACTCCATTGTTTACCATTGATCAAATACCTACGACGCATCCTAAGAAGGATGTAACGGCCCAACACAAGTCATCCTGCACCAAGGTAGGGTTAGGCAGAGTTAGGCAGACGATGGCTCATTTGGTCCAACAGTGCCCCCTATTGATATAAATACTCCCTGCACGACAGCCTTTCCATTACCAGGAGCTGTCAAAAGGGATGTGACTTTAACAGAAGAGTGCCATTCTTCCAGCACATGAGAGTGATGTTTCAAGTCAGTGAAGATGGCAAATGGTGTCTTCCACTTAAGGGGCTTATGGTCAAAATAAGTCACCAGGGATATTAAATAACATGTCTTTACGTGACTCATTTGTATATCATCTTTGTTGCAAAGGGTTGTGTGAGTTGTGTCGTGTGAAGTTTTTAAACACCTGGGAAATGTTTGTGTCTAAGAGTTACACACTTGTATGCAAGCAATACATCTAGAAATATGTTGTAAGTGGAGATTTAATTGAAGGTTTAAGATATGGCATATGAAAGTAGGTTCTAATTGATGTTGAAAGTGAATTATGCATGTTATGCATGCATCAAGTCACCAATAACCTCCTTTATAACATTGGCAATATCAATTAGTAGTTTATATTTGATGAAGTAATGGCCACTTGTTTTGTTTTTCCCAAGACTTTCACAGACATAATACAGAATGTAGTTTGTGATTAAAAAGTACAATACCATTTTTTGTTTGATTAATATTGAGTTTTAGTTAAAGAAGTAAAGCTCATTGTAATATCCGGGCTGCTTCATTCTTCAAGAGCTGGTTCCATGGCTAGTTAGTAATTTGATATCACTTATAGTTACAATTAAATAACAAGTTACCAAAAGTATAAATAACAATACTAAGAATCCCTACAATAATAATAGGTATCCAAAGACAGACTGTGAAAAACTAATAATAATTCCCTGCATTTTTTTTTTCAAGACACCTAAAGTGTTTGTTTGTGTATGGAAGGGACACCACATCCAGGCCAGTGTTTAGCACCTTCCTGGGTGACGTGTCCGTGATCTGTTGTATCTGTAAACAAGCTTTTAAAAGTGACTATTTCTGAAAGCTAAAGCAGGCAACAAAACAAAAGCAACCTCTAACAATGCCAGCTGTACTGCCCTGGCTGTTGGTAGGGACCCTTGTGTTGGGGGTCTTCGGGACCCTACCCTTGCCGACCCTTTTATAGACTTGTCAGACGACGAGGTCATTAGTATGACCTCAAGAGCATGGAAAATGTAAGTGTGACCAATGTAAACACCTTTTTTTCAGGCCATGTTTGGACTCAAACTATGGAATACAGATAGATCAGTGGTATGCTCTGAATCTAGCCACACATGTGTACAACTAACATAATCTAAGACACATTAAAGGTAAAAGGACATCTTTTTTTCTTTTTTCTTTAATGAAAGAGACCATTCTCCCGCCCTTGGTTATAAAATAGCAATTAGAAACTCTTAATCAGAATATTTACATATGAACAAGTAGCTGTGCAAAATGTACATGATATATATATATATCCATATCTATATATACATCTATATAGCTCTTTATAGATATAGAGCTATATAGATGTATATAGATATCCTTCCAGAGGAAGGCATGTAACAGTTAATTGGGCAATGGTGATAACACAGACTCAATGAGCATTGATCCCCATTACTCCTACATAGACAAACTCGCCAGATGTGAAAACATCTTTTAACAAAAATATGTCAAATCAATAAAAAGTATATACAGTCACAAAAATGTGTCATTTGACATTCTCTGATAAAGCTACAAAAGAAAGTATAGAGAAATAAGTATGTGCTCTAAGAATTGTATAAAAGATATAAAGGGGGCTTTGCATTTTTTTGACAGACTAAAAGCTGATCTGTGGTACGGGAGGGCAGTCAGTGCACTGCTTTTAATCTCTATGGTTAAACGATGGCCTCGCCCCAGTCAGTGATATCAACATTTGTACAACCAACATGAAGAAATCATTCCAACTAAAGACTGCAGTCATTTAAGTTAATATTGCCCCCCCAAATCGTTGGTATTTTCTCCTCTCCTTAACACTTCCTTTGCTCATCTGATAACTTAATTTCCATTTAACAACAATAACGACAAATTACATTTGCAAGACATTAACCAAAAATACGTGGAAATATAAATATGCAATCATGCTTCTTTTTATGTTGTTGACTTAACCGAATTGAACAGATACAAATATTAAACAATACTGCATTGCTTGCATCCTACAAATCCAACAAGAACATTAAAAGTAATATGGAGCAAGAAACTTTGATCCAATCGTTACAATGCGTTATGGCTTAAGTTTGGGAAGAAGGCAGGAAATGTAAAAAAAAACACAGACATATAAAAAACAAATGTCCATCAATGAATAACCTCTGAACAATTTAAAATCGGGTCAGCAAAAGGAGTGTCAGGGGAACATGTTAAATAATCTTCTGCCGTGAAGTTAAAAAAGCTCCACCTCAATCCGTCACGCGGGTCAAAATAGGGACGTAACAATGTGTTATATTTTTGTATTATTTTGTTTTCCTTTGCCATCCCAGCAATGGCTCTGGGGTTTTGGATGCTGCGTTTTCCCAATGGTCACATGAACGCACCGCACTGGAGCTCAGGCAGCAAGGCAGCTGTGTACGAGGACGGGGCGCTGAAACCGCAGTGTACGGGAGCAGTTTGTCAGGAGGCACAAGTGTCACAGAGCAGACTCTGTTTCCTGCCATGGTCTTAACTGTTCCTCCCCGGAGCTGGAAGGGGGCTGTAGTTTAAGAGGTTGTTGGAGCCGACATGGGGGGGGAAACACTCTGATGCTCTGTTCCATGCGCCGTTCAACCTTTATTCCCCTCATTCAGGAGGGAAGGTTCATTATTGCAATCTTTCTGTGTTTAATGTACACCTGTGTGTCTGAGTGTGTGTGTGTGCTACTTGAGCAGGCCTTTATAGAGCAGGTGTGAGTGGCCGGATTCCCTCTCGTTCTCCAGGCAGAAAAGCAGGTCCCTGAGGTTGACCCTGGTGATGCGCTGGCGTGTGAATTGCCTGGACCCTCCTCCGTTGGACCCACCTGGCTGAGCGGCACCGGACCCCGAGCCCTGCGGGACAAAAAACAACGATTCATCCCGTTAGGCCCACATCAACCCCTCATTGAAAAGCCCCGCGATTCAACAGGAGCCGGTTCAGCCGCATTCATCGGTGGTTCTGTAGCCCATGAGGTCGTGTGTGTCCGCACCTCTGCGACGGCGCCGTTGGCTGGCGAGCCCATTTTGCGTTTCTTCCTGGGCCCGATGGCTGCCAGCGCCGTGAGGTTGGCCTCCCGCTGCCGGATCTGCGCCAGCTCCTGCTGCTGCATCTGAAAGGAGGATACAGACGACACGGCAGTTGAGCGGGTTCACCGGCACAGAGACACAGAGCACAGATCGATGGGAGCGGCTAGCCGGAAAACAGTCCCTCACCTCTTTGGCCTTTTGCTTCAGTCTGAGCTGCTCGGGATCTTCTTGTCGCGACCGAGACTGCGGAGACACATGGAATGAGGCAGAACCGAAAAAATAATGTAAGAGGGCAAAGATGGATCACGCCATCAGCTTTAGAACTGGAATGACACCATCAACACCATCAGGACATGGTGGGGGTGGTTCGTATTTTTCGGCCGGCGGAGGCCCGGGGCTTACCTTAGCGGCCTTCATCAGGATTTCTCTCTCCTGCTCCTCTTTCCTTTGCTTCTCCATCTGGTCCAACTGCTCAAAGAATTTGAGCTGCGTTCGCACATCGGTGACCTGCTCAAACCGTTCATCTTCCTGATGGACAGAAAAGGACCAGTGGGCAAGGAGGAAGAAAAAAAAGAGAAAGTAAGATTGGAAAAAAAGAATTGGTTGACCGAAGGACATTGGGTCCAGGTAGAGAAAGTACCTTGAAAGTTAGGTTTTTCTGCTGCGCCACTTCCGACACTTTTTCCAGCAGATTCTGCAGTCGCTGCTTGGTCGCGTGAGAGATGTAGTTGATGACCTCTTGGCCTAGGTCACAGACTCCAAACCTCCTCCCTATCACGGCGCATGGGAGGCAAGACAATGTCAGACTGGACAACACTTTTTCCTCATCGCTGTGTTATGTTTTGTCCGGTGCAGGGCTGAACTCTCACCCATCTCCAGGACTCTCCGGGTCAGCAGGGTGGTGGTGAGGAAGGGCTGGTCCTTACACGACCGGGTCACGGTGCCGACAAGGTCTGAGTTGGTTGCTAGGATACGGGCGCTCTCCTCTGATAAGTCAACTCCCGCCATGGAGGCCACATCGTTGATGTCATCGTCATCCCTGAAATGGACAACGCACAAGCAGCAGACATTTTTTAATATACAACTTACTCATACTGTGGCAACCCGGCCCAGGCCAATTAAGCAGATTCCGAGCACCTGAGGAACAGGTGGAGAAGCAGGGCTTAAATAGCCTGCTTCTCCACTCATTCGGGGCTCTCCCAGCCATGTGGATCCTGTACGGAGAGACCGGTCCTCGTGGGTGACGGGATTCCACCCACAAAGGAGGGGACCGTGGATTCCTCCCACATGCCTTTTTGGCTTTTGCCCAGCAAAGTTGTGTCCTGTTTCGGGAGGAGGTGGTTCACCGTGCCGGGTTGCCACAATACACAAACTTTCAAGAAATCTGTTTTATAGACGCAATTGTACTGTGGATTATTTTAAAAGCTGGAGAATGATTTCCCTTCTATTCATACAGTTGCCGGATATGTTATCACTAGATCTTTCTCTAACATTCATAAGAGAGTTTATTACAATGACAATTGACAGAGTTTTTGATACTGCTTTTGAAGACACTCAAAGGACTTGACTTGACAAGTAATGCCTGACATCATCCTTTAGCACACGCGGTCTCACACCGGCGGCAGCGTCAGTCATGCAAGGAAGCTACCAGCAGTGAGCCTCAGAAATCTCACACCAGGGACAGCTCAACAGTCAGGAGGACCCGCCCATCCAACATGGCAGATGACGGTTTCTTCTCCTCTGAGCTTCTCCTGACTCATTTGTGACAGTGAACGAGCGCTTTTCCGCTGCACCAAGTAGCACGGTACAGTACACATTGGAATACCATCCGTGTTGATCCTCAGAAGTGAGGGTAGGAGTTAAATCTTGTGATTTAGTTATCCACGCCACTAGCAGAACACTGAGCTCTGACTGTCATCTACACTCTGCTCATTGATATTCACTGTTTATGTTAGGCTTCTTTGCACTCCCCGTGGCTTTAGTTTTAGATTATTTTCCCCTCCACTCAATCACTGACATTTTTCCACTTTCATGCCCCCTCTCTGGCTAAATGATTGCCCAAATAATTGAGTCACAGAGCCCTCCTGAGACTTCGGCTAGAAGAATTATAATTGATTGACCACTTTCTTTTAAACATGAACGTTTAGGAAAAGGAACGAACAGAAGATAAGATCTTCATTTCTCGAGCCAGTTGGGAAATGCAGGTGCCATTGCATTGAGTAGATGATTGACTAGAACTACATTTTTTATTTATATCTACAAAATAAATAGAGAACTTAACCAGGCGCTTTTTTATAGCTCAAAGAACAGTGAACAATCTCATTCTCCCTTGATCTTGTTTTAAAAAGCGGTAGAGCCAATATAACTTAATTTATCGGACAAATTGTATTAATGGTACCGGCTATTACTGTAAATTCAGCAATAAAAACCTATATGAAAAAATATGACCCATTACAGGCAACTAAACTGCAAAAGAGCCAGAGCCTCCTGCTTATATTGTTGACAAGTGAATCCTTTACCAGCCCCAGGAACTTAACAGAAGTGCTAAAGGTCATGGAGTGAAGCTCCGAGTTGAAGCCTACCTGTAGGTTCCTCCACCTCCTTCCTTCAGTTTGTTCCTCTGAGCTGCTGTTAAGGCAGAGTGGGCGGAGAGCACGCCCCTGGTCCCTGAAGCCAGGGTCTGCTTGACAACTGGCACTGAACCTGCAATCGATCAGGGAGATGTTGGAATAAAGGAAAATTAGCCAAATGTGGCCAAATGTGGCCAAATGTGTCGTGGCACATGATGTGTAGCTCAACATTTACTCTTGTAAAACCTGCACACTGGCTCATCTGTACCTTCCTTTGTCTTCTTTTAGGGGATTTAGTTCCCTCATGGATGTATTCAGTCCCCCCCCCAACTCTGTTTTCACTTCAATTAGTTTAACCATCAGTTACACATATAGACCACAAGATGGCGCTGTTTCTCCATCGTTCCCAGGTAAGGAAATATAAATCAGAACCCTTGCCAATGAAACAAGATGAGTATGCAAGCTCATCTTTGATTTGCCTTGACATATGTGTCTGGTCCCCCTCCCGTTCAGACATATTTCCAGCAAACTGATCACAACCGTTAACCTAACATGGGGACGGTTAATTAAAGTGAAGAAGTGCCCTTTTTTCGTAAACAACCGAGTCACATGTTTCGTTGCTCTGATTGGTTGAAGGTCCATCATATAGAGTCCGGAGGCAGTTGGAAAACCTCTTAGAAATCTGACAAATTAACCGAGGGATTTCAGACTAATACGCATTTCCCAATTGGTCTGGCATTATCAGGCTAGAGTACCTTCTTAAGAGAGAAGGAATTTATATTTACTGCAATCTTTCCCAAGCCGATTGCCTTGGAAAGACACAGCACAACCGTGTACCGGTGGCCCTGCTCACCGCTATTGCTCAGCTTGAGTTTTGAGTTTACACTCACGGCTTTGCATAAGCCACCGCAGACTTCGGATATATGCAACCATACCAAATAGGATTTCACCCTTCTACTCCATTAATTACCAATGGGAGTCACACCACCAACATTGCATACCACGTATTAAAGAGGATGCAAAACATATTTTCTAACCACTAAGTAAAGTGTGTCTGCATGCAAGGGGCGGTCTGTGGGCCACACGCACCTTGCAGCTGTTTGACTACTTGTGGCTGGCTCATGATGACGCGAGGCTGGGGTTGTCCTCTGAGCGCAACCAAGGAGGGCTGAGCCAAAGTCCCCGGGGGCCTCACCGTCGCCCCCTGCTGCTGGGGTGCGATCTGTGTGGCAGCGCAGGCAGACAGACAGCATGAGCCAGACAGCAAAAAGCACAAAGAACACACCCACAGGAACGTCTCCCAGTCATCACAAAGCCTCAGAGATGTGGCTTCTGGTCAAAGGTTCATGACCTCTGGGCTGAAGGAGTGGACTTACCGAGCCTGCCTTGCAGTGGGGCGACTGGGTAAGGGTGACGACGGGGGTTCTGGTGGAGGCGGTGGTTGTGGTGGAGAGAGGGGGTCGCAGCACCATGGCGGTGAGGGCGGCGGAGGTGGAAGAGGGCTGAGTGCAGGGCAGGGGTAGCTGGCTCTGGTGGATGAAGGCGGTGGAGTCCGAAGTCATCTGACGCAGCGCTGGTAGACTCCTCTGGAAGCGGGGGACAGAGTAACGGATGAATGGATCTTTGAAATGGTCACGAACTGTACTGAAGTGCTGAACTTCAGCGAAGAAACACAGAAAGTATTTTGTGTGTCCTCTCCAGGTTTATACCGGTTGTATTTCTTTCAGCATGATATTCACACAATCCTGAAGTAATGCATAAAGAAATGAGAATAGAGATAAATCAGCAGTTAAGCTAAACTTTGCCTCATGATGATGTATACTGCTGCATCACATTCGTATTATTTACACTAAACACACCTTAATCTAAGATGAATACTATAGTGTGTGTGTGTGTGTGTGTGTGTGTGTGTGTGTGTGTGTGTGTGTGTGTGTGTGTGTGTGTGTGTGTGTGTGTGTGTGTGTGTGTGTGTGTGTGTGTGTGTGTGTGTGTGTGTGTGTGTGTGTGTGTGTGGCCGGTGGGACTCACCTTGAGGAAAGGCACAAGGTAGGGCTGTGGTGAAGAGTTGAGCTCCTCATACAACCTACTGGTGAAGGCCTCTGGCTCAATCTTCCCCTCCTGCACAGTGGCAAACACACGGGCAGGCTAAGATCATGCGATTCACCCGGCAGTACTTGTCTATTAAAACACCTGAAGGTTAAGAGAATTGCAGGTGAGTAGGGTCCTGGGAGGGAGACAGAGGGCGAGGAGGAGTTATACCAGCAGGTTCTTCACCAGCTCCTTGACATTGGCCGTGGTCTCGGGGGTCTGCTTCCCGCTAGAGGCCAGCTTGATCAGAGTGGACAGGAAGTTCCGACACTTTTTCACGTTCTCCAGTGTTTCCTGCGAGCATTTCAATGCATGCACACACAAAAACATAAAGACACATTTCAATAACGAGCCGAGGGACGAAACCTGATTTCACTGTCATCGTGCAGGACCCATGAAGTATATAATGTTTTAGTAAAATTCAACTAGTGGGCTTTCACTAATGCTGCGTTTTCATTGGCTGAGCTACTAGTAGGCTATAAGTAATAGCCTACTAGTAGCGAAAACGCTGGCTTTGTAAACAAAAACAATGGCGGCTGCTTCGCGTTTTGATGAAGTTTCTGACGATTTTATAAGCTCATTATTAGATACAGCGTATTTCCCCGGGTTATTTCCAAGGAGCTGATGCTCGCAGTATGAATGAGAAGTTTTAGTGCAAAGCTGTCAAGTTTTTGTCACGTGGACAATATGGTCGCGTGACCATATATGTACAAAACAGCCCTGAAGAGGGACGTCTGTGACTCTCACCGCGGAGATGGGAGTAGGGCCCGGGGGGGTCCCAGCGGGGCCTATCCTCTGGGTGACGGCGGAGGCAGCAGAGCCGGGCTGCCCCGTGGTGGCGGTGCCCAGTGGCTGCCCCGGGGTGGAGGCGCTCCCTCCCAGCATGACGGTGTTCTGTTTGGAGTTAATCAGACTGTTACCGTCTCAACCACCCACTGGCTGCACCACCCAACTACTTATTGTGTCGACCAGGACCAGGATGTGGGTGGTTGCCCAGGTACCATATGAGTTGCGAATAAGAGACGGGTTAGGCTTTTAATGGTCAACAACCGATGGCGCCATATATCTGTAAAACAAATATTCCCCTTTTGACTGAATCAGCCACCCTTAGTCACAACGCCAGGGGCAGAAAGATGGATGGACATTATGATGGACACCAGCAAAGAGGCTGAAAAGACCAAGTATGATTACATTTAATTGCGATTATAATTCAAGATTTGGTCTAGAAAAGTATCTCAAAAATGATGTCTTGAAAAGGGAGGGAGGGGTCGTCTTATAATCTGGTTTGTTCGGGGCAATACTGTATTTGCACAAAGAGAAGACTCCCTCTGTTAGTCATGACGCTGAGTCCTCGGGCCAAGTACCTGCAGGACAGGCGGCCTCTGGAGCGTGGTGGTGGCCTGGACACTGGTCTGGACACCAAGGCCCTGTTTGATCAGAGTGTTTTGGGTCACCTGGCGAGCCAACAGGGAGCCCCCAGGAGCCTTGAATAATGAAACGAAAAAGAAAAGTTTTGATGCAATCAGTTGATTTGAAAATACATCAGGAATCAACATGGATTATGTGTGGAAGTGCAGTACCTGTAAAGAGGCTAGCTGGACTGATGGAGTGCTGGTGGGGGTCGCTGGGCGCGGCGTCATGGCACTCTGGGACTGGGACTGGGCCTGCATCTGGGCCAGGGTCTGGTGGTGGATCATCAGGAGCTGCCCGCTCTCACTACGCACCAGCACCATGCCTGCAATAAGCCCACGCCAGTTAAAGGGTGAAAGGTGAATAAAGTGTATTGAGAAGTACTTGGCGGTAGCAGCATCTACCAGTGTAAATATGGTAGCATGCAGTTTAAAGACTAAGCAAACACTTTGGTTTCTGAGAATGGAAAACCAAAATAATTGATAGCTTCAGCTTTGGCTTCAGCATTGAAGCAATAATTCAATAGTTGTTGGTCTTAAAGAAGCAACAGTTGAAAACTATCTATACACTAATGCTATTTATATGGTAAAAGCCTATTGTGCCATAATGTCTGCATTCTGTATTGATGTGAATTTTTTGACAATTTGAAGAGTAAATCAACAGACAACCGTTTGGCCCCTTATTATGTCATGGCGAGTAGCAATTAATACTTTTGTTGATAAAGAAATAAACAATAATAACATAATTATAATTATTCTATTAATTATACTTTTGAACAGAAACAGAAACAACAAAAGCATAAAGAAGCATTTTCAAATAAAACTACTTGCTGCTATCCACCAAAAAAAGGGGGGGGCACATGTGGATTCCCGTTTCAAAACACTGCTCATGACTGTCCCTAGAGCTCGCAGTGAGCTGCAGGACTTTAATCACTCCAAATTTCAATCACTCATAAAACAGATGGACGCAAAAACGTTTAGTAAATTGTAGGTGTTTAAACTTACACCTATACATTCTTCTTGTTTAGCTGTCATAATGCTCTTTATCTATGTTGTTACTTGTTATGGATTAAATACACATAGGCCTACAATAGATAAATAATAATTAAGAATATTAAGTTGAACATAAACAACGCATACATTCAATTAATCTTTAAATTCTTCAAAAGATAAACAAGTAGACAGCAACAGTGCTGCTTGTACCTGGCGGCAGTTGAATGTTCTGGACGTTTGGGGCGTTGGGTTGTTGCTGTCCAATCCGTGGGGCCAGCACCTGAGCAGCGATGGTCCGTACCGCAGCTGACCCGGGCGCTGCGTTGATGGAGGACGGCACCGACGTCCGCACGTTCTGCAGAACGGTCGGGCTTTTGACAGCTACGGTTGCTCCCGTCGGCACAGCGGATACCATGGATATCGGCGACGTGGTCTGTATAATGGTTTTGGGTGACTCTATTGTGTTGATCCCAGGACCAGGACCTTGAGTGCTGGTGACACTGGCCACTGTTGAAGTGGAGATGACTGCGCCCTGAGAGGAAACCGAGGGAGATTGCATAGGTGGCCTCACCAGTGTCACTGTGGGCACACTGCTTGTAGAGGACTGAGGGGCGATCACCGTCGAAGCGACAAGATTATGCCCACTGGGTAAATATGTCGGATTATTAGTGTTCGCAGTAGTGGACAGAAGCGCATTTCCTTTAGGCACACAGGGCACGGCTCCAGGAATATGCGAGATTGTGACCAAGTTACTTCCATTCAAAGTTTTGACAGCGATCGCTGCTGGTGCACCGATCGCTGGATCGGTGGTGACCGTAGCAGCATCACTGACGGAGCTGGTCTTGGTTGGATTCGGACCGGCTGTCATACCCGATAACGCGGCCGCTGTGGTTCCGCCTGCTCCATCCATGGGTGAACCGCTGCTGATGACACCTCCTTGCACCCCTGTGCCCACAATCACACAACAACAACCACCACACAAATGTTAGCTTTCTTATTGCTTTTAAAATACATTGGTGGATTTAAATACTTATTAAAATGCATTACAAGAGTCAAAGGGCATCAAGCATGTACAGAATTCGCCATCTGGAGTAATTTATGTGTTACCTGTTTTTGCGAGCTCTTGTGAAATTCTGCTGGACTGGACATTGGAGTTTGCTGCTGCAGCAGAGTTTCCGACCTGTTTTTCCGTGGACTGTAAACTGGCAGTAGCGCTCGTTTCACCCGCTCCTGTGAGTTCTGACTCTAGAGAACCAACTAGATCACTAACTACTTTTTCGTCCACCTCTGTGTTGAAAACATCATCCAGGCAATCGGAGCCCGCCGCCATCTTTGCACAGCTACGCTCTCTCGTTCGACAGAAGCGGCGATTGGATGCGTCCCTGCTGACGCGCCGTCGCCAGGTGCTGTGATTGGTTCAGCTGAGACATAAAGGTGGAAGTAATGGCGGATGGTTGCATTTCATGAAGGTCTCCCCTGTAGATAAACATGAGAGCGATTTTAGACAGAGGGCTGCTTTCGACAGAACTTGGTTCTTTCGGGCCTCGTTTTTACACGGAGGTATTCCAAATAAAGTATAAGCATATGCTCGACCTTCAGTGTCTTTTTATAATTCATAAAACGGACGACACAAAATGGCTGCGTATTTTTCCAAGCAGCAGCTGCCGTGCCCAGTACCGCAGCTAGCGCTGCTGGTACTGTCAGTGCTCTCTCTGCACCACCACAACCCCCTGCGTTCTGGGCTGTCTTTCAGATCATTTGAAAGCGTGCAGCACATGTCGGGAAAGCCTGCTTAATCGAGTCCGCCACATAAATGAATAATATTTTGGTTGTACCTTGTTATCACTTACTAGTTTAGAAACAAATCAATAAAAACGTCTTCTGTAAATATTTGAATAGATAATTATTATATATTTCAGTAACCGCCAAATAGGTGAAATGTATGTATCCATGATAAGAAAAATGATCGAAATAAGGCATAGCCTAATTATAATGCTAGGACGGGATAAATGTACATTCAGATCATGCATGTCTTTAATAGACCTCTGAAGAATAAGTCTCGCCTCCGAGGCTCCTGCATGGTTCTATCGGTCAAATGTTTATGGGAATAACATGGGTTTTTTCAATGATCGTACATAACCAACTCTAGTTGGCGAAGAGGTTCGCATAGATTTGACCGATGGAACCAGGAGCCTCGGAGGCGGGACTTATTCTTCAGAGGTCTATGCCAATCAATTATGACCAGGTGCGTTTATCAAATGGGCGTGGTTATTGCTCATGCGTCGAGTTGCAATTTTATAAATCTCGCTGTGTTGGTGTAGTTCATACTCATACGTTTTTGTCGAATGCAACAAACAGAGAATTTTATTGGTCTGAATACTTGTTTATAACTATGAGCAGTGGAAAGCCATACATTGGATGCAAACTGGGCCTAATTTCAAAGGCTCAGAATCGTTATGAGGGCATTTTGTTTACAATTGATACTATTAACTCAACTGTTGTACTGGAAAAAGGTGAGTTATATTTGACACTTTCTTGGGAAAAAATTGGCAACACCATATTGTGTCTACATAAAAATGGCAGCAGTGATGAGGGTATAGGCCGTGTTTGATTGCAGTGCTTCACAACCAAATGGACTGCATCTTTTTAAATAGTGAAGTGTTTTGGAACAGAGGGGCGACCAACACACAAGCCAATTCCTCCCAAACATGATATCTTTGAGTTCATTACATTCCGGGGAAGTGACATTAAAGACATCAAGCTGTGTGAGCCTCCAAGGTCACACCACAGCCTTCCACATGATCCCGCAATCATACAGGTAATTCATTGTCTGTTTAATGTAAAAACTTGTGCGCTGTATTTGGTCTAGAATCTAAAATTTATTTTGGTCCAGTCATCAGATGGGATCTCATCAGGAATCTACAACCCACACGAAGGGGCGTTCAGTCCCCTAAGGATGCCCTCCTATAACCAGCTAGCTAGTAGCTGTCTGCTTAACCAACAATTGGCTGCTGTGCATGGCCTTGGTAAGAAAATAACAACACATTAGATATGAAACGCATTTCTATGTTAACTCGTTTGTCGACTATGAAGGCCCCTAAACTGGACCCTTTCGGTGCACAGGGCAGGTTCCGGGCCAGCTCGTCAGAAAGGCTCCCATGGTTGAAAAAGCTGTCCAGACCTCGGAAGGCTGGAGGCCCCAGGGAGCTAGGTCGATGCCCCCAAGGGACACTAGACCCCCAAGTAAGCATGCAATACAAAGCGAGACAAAACAATCAATGATGCCATATAAAATCCGAACTAAATATATATAGGAATGCTTTTTAATATATTTGTTTTTGAAGCTTGACTGGCTATTACAATCCAACAGTCAAGTGCAACTTGTTCAATCTTTTTTTTATTTTATTTTTTTATTGCTAATAGGAAGGAACCCAACCCCTGTGTCCAGGCATCAGGAACAACCTTATCGAGGACAAAGTGGATATTTTGAAACTGGACCTCCACCAAGGAGAGGTCAAGGTGAATAGTAAAGTGTATTAAAGAGCTTATTCCTGCTTTTTTTCTCAGGAATGTTTTAGACTAGGAGCTTCAGTTTTTATTTGAAAACCTGTGGTCTGCTTTAAATATGGCTGGTCTGTAGAACTCAATGTCATGTCATGCTAATATTTTTAAAAGGACCAGTTGAGTATTTTCAAGATTGTTGTCGATATCTTTTGTGCCGTCACTCCTGAATAGCGCCTTGAGCAGTCTTTCAACCATTTCATTCAGAATTTGGAATGGAAGTCTTGAATTACATATCCCTCAATCTTTGTATTATATTTTAGGCAGGCGCCGAAACCAGGGGAGAGGCTGGGAGATGGCTGAATTTGTTGCGTCTAGCACCCTGAAGTTTGATACTGACTTTGATTTTGATTCCGCAAATGCACAATTCATTAAGATGGTGCTGGAACGAGAGATGCAGGACTGGTTGAATAGAAAAGGTTGGTAGCAATGTAAAGTAGAAAATGCATGTGCCTGAGCAGAGCAAGGAATTAAGTCTTAATGCAGTTACCCAGTTCCAGGGTTGTTATCTCACATGTTTCCCTGATACGTTTCTATAACTCATTCAGAGGGGAAGGAAAAGGCTGAGCAGGATTCCCAAACAGATAAAAATCTGGAGGATCCTATTGGCCCAAAGTGCTACTATGACAAGGGAAAGTCTTTCTATGACAAGCTGTCTTCAGATAATGACCTCAGGTAACCATATTAATCCACTCATTTCAGAGCATCCAACATATTATGGCCTGTTTTCCTTTTTAGGGCTACTTTGTCTTGCCCTCCTGTTTTGTATTGTATCAATCTGAAATAATTCAGGCAATCCTGGGCAGAGGAGCGTAGGAGGAACATCGAGACATTTGGAGTTCCACGTCTGTTCCCACGGGGACGAGGATTCCGAGGTGGATACCGTGGGCCAAGGGAACCGATGTTTCAATATCGCCGAGGCGGGAACAAATTGCTATAAGATTCAGTATGTAATGCTTTATCACAGCTTCTCCCAGCACATCTGATATGGCTTGCTCCTTAATCGTGCCCCATATTGTGGTTTGTTCTTCCCCATTTGTGGCCAACGCCATTTGATCTGTCCTCAGGTGTCAATCCGGCAACGTGTGAAGTCTCTAGCTGTTCCAGTGAATCACTTGATAACATTAAAGGATGATAAGCATGTTTACCTTGTCAGCATTTATGATCCAATTATTCTTTGTAAATATTGCTATATCTATAAAATCATATTTCTATTCAAATATTTGCCCTATATTCTCTAAGATTCCTACATTTAAACATGAATAAATGCATGAAATTAAACTATAACCTACGCCTATGTTTCTCTGGGTGAGTATTATACATAAACTGAATCGAGAACCCTTCTACTAAAATGTGTGTCTTATAGTTGGCGATACAAAAACCTGAGGAGGGGTTTTATTCCAGTTTATATTTTTACATCAAAGTTGGAATTTTGTTACAAAGATGTTTTGTTCAACGATAAGTGCAGATCCTGCACATAAACCTTATTTGGGTACAATAGCAGACTAACCAGAACATGAACTCTGGAATATTTGCTATATATGCTCCTCACTTGTCGTTCCCTCGCACTATACACCATAATCACATATCAAACTCTAGCTAGCAACCATCCCCACCCTTTCTCTCAGCCTCTCCAATTCAAATATGTCTAATGGAATCGATGGTCTGGGCAAGAACTGGACAACCCTCAGAGCAACCCAGCTACGGGAATGGCCCCTGTGTTAAAGATGCAGAGCTAAACCAGCAATGGTGATAGAAGTCAACAGTGACATGTTCTTCAACTTCCTTAAACGGGAGGAAAGAAAAACGTGCAAATGGATACAAATACATTTTTACTTCATCCTTGTCCCTCTGTGCTGTAAAACTGTCTGCTGCAGTAGTCTAGAGAAGTCCCTGTTTCCTTCTTTCTGATGTTCACAAAAAGTGAGTAATGTTGATGTAATTTGTCCCTCACTCTAACCACAAAGTGAATTTGGTTCCAGCGGGAATACAGCAGTGAAATGCATTTGCCGGCTCCTCTAACTTTGCATATGGTGTCAGGTCACCGTTGTACCCCCAAGCAGCAGCAGATCCTATATTGTTGTAAGAACTTTTCTAAATTAACCTCTGCTTTTGATTGAGTTTACTATTTGTGTTTAATCATGAGCCAAGTGCCCACACACATTTTTTGTGAAATTATATTCTTCTATAGTGCTCGTGCATGATAATGCTCAGTAAAACAGAAGAAAAATATACATATTTTTGGATTCATGTGTCTCCGGGGGATGGGGTCAGATTCCAGGAGAGTCTATAGTTTACACGTGAATATAGTGGCGTATCTTGGACGAGTTTTACTGACTTCAATTTGTACTGTTTTGCGATGAAAAAGATGGCTAAGGATATTGCTGCTAGAGCTTATAACAGCCACCTTCAGAGTAAGACTGGAGAAATGTGGCTCTTGTGTCACATTTAGTTATTGTCTGGGTGAATCACTTCCCATGGTGTTTCAGCAAAGGCCTAATAATAACTCACTGAAAGAATTGCTAAAGGCAAGCCTCATAGATTCCAGATAAAGATAGAAGAATCTATTGTTTACCTTGACCCTGACGCTAACATGTTGTTTGATAACCCCAGGTTTTTTTATTCTCAGTAAGGCTTGAATATGTGCTTCATCTCTGGGTTTCTTCTTTTGGATAATTGGAATTGGTAAAACAAAGTCAGAGGCTGCGGGATACGCAAGACAATCCTTAAAAATACTCTCAGCAGCTGCTGCACACCCGTTTTTTCTTGGAAATGCAATACAACCACATTCATCATATACAGTATGCTTCAATAATATAGTTTTGTGTATAAAATGAGAAATTAAGATGCAAGTAAACAGGAAATACTGAGTTGATGCATCACTGCACCAAACTAAGATTTGATGTATCCCCAATAAATATCCATAAATCCATCGGGAGTATTAAAAGACCTTTTTCGATTTTTTTTTTTACCTTGATGTTATAGCTTTTTCGTATGAACACATTCATCGTTGATCCTTGGGAAAACAATTGAGGATATGTGATCAGAGGAACTCAACCCTCTACAATGGCCCAATTATTCATGCTTTGACAACACTATATTGCCAATGCCAGTCGCAGGCTGAACAAATAGACCTGTGACACTCAAGGTGGACCAGTACAAATATAAGTTCTAGTTAGATATTTTAAGCAGCCTAACTCCCTATTGAGAGGGGCCTAGCTCACACACTTGCAGCAATACAATAGTCTAAGTGTTCTAGCACCTGATTAATGATCGCAGTGGCCCACGTCTGGATCAGCACAGCAGTACAGCAGAAGATGGTTCTAGAGAGAGCAGTATGGACCCTCTCAGAGACCCAATGATCCCATAAATCAGCAGAATTTTGTGCATGCTCATTATTCAGATACTGTAGGCCTATCATGGACAGACACCTAAGGAGATGAGAAGTAGCTAGAATTCTTCTCTCTTGTTTTATTCTATTACTACTCCTGAAAATTTCTCTCCTAACAAATGAAAAATCGACTTAAACATGTTACAATAAACATGTGGCCGTGGTTTATTATGACTAAATATCTGCGCAAAATTCATTCTGAACTAGAGGAGGGATGTGCCTAGAGGTGTTGTCTATGTATGTGTGTTTGACCCTCCAGGGGGCGCTCAGTCTACACCCAGCCGCAGGGCCAGTACCAGTAGGGCTCTGACCAGCAGCTGTTGTCCCCTAAAGAGTGGCTACAGTGGACAGGCACTGGGATACGGTTAAAACACACACACACACACACACACACACACACACACACACACACACACACACACACACACACACACACACACACACACACACACACACACACACACACACACAATGTGTTCCATCGCAAGTCTTCATTTGCACAACACATACAGATTACACATAGAATGATAAATCCATAAAGCTGCAGTGTATTTTTTGACTACAAGTCAGGGTATCAGAATTAGAGACAATTAACCTGGGGTGAGGCTTAAACAAGGCCTCTAGACGTGTACCTCTGACGAAAATCCTTAGAAATTGTCTTCCCATGATCATTCTACTTATTTGCTGCCAAGAAGTTCCCTTAAATAAGTAATACTTTATCAGTATGTATGTTCTCGTAAATGAAGAAAAGTAAATGTTTGCATTATCTAGGGAAGCAGCAAATGTATACATTTAACATATTGCCCAATTGTTAACCTAAACATTTAATTTGAATTGTTTTAAATAACAGCCTTTAACAGGCACAAGCACATTAGACATATCACAATATTTCGAATTTTGAGTTATAGATTGCATTATCTATCTATTTGTATAGGTTTCTTATTGTGGCATGTGTGTTGTTATGTGTTATTAAAACAACCTTTCAATGTTGCTGGCCAATCTGCCAATTGTCATATGACGAGGTTATGTTGTTTTAAGAATGATGCATTTGATTCATGACCATTTTTTAAGTATATTATTATTATATTTATTATATTTAATTATTTTTCGCTTTCTGAAATACCATATTTTAATTCTCCACTTCCTGAGAAATACTCGCCAAAACCTTTTTGGATCCTTCAGAGTTTCCGTAGTCGTGTTTGGGATTGGAAACAGCATATTTGTAACTAACTTGGCTGCTATTCTGGACACATAGCTTGTCAATATTTCTTAAATTAAACATACGTTACTTTTATACTTAAGTCAAGTTAAAAGTATTTGCTTTGGTGACATGGGCAATGATTGCAAGTGGAACTTTTATTGTGAATTTGAGCTGTTCTCTCCTCTCCTCGATAGGTCACATTGGTAGCTAGCTAGCTAACGTTGCTCAATGAGACCATGTTGAAAACATTGTCGAGAAGCTACAATGTGCTTTCAGAAACACTACTACAAGGACGGAAATGTGAACATGAAAGCGGAAGGACCGTGTGGACTATTTTAAACAACAGCTTTCCACAATCAGCGGTACAGAGGAAAGCAATCAGAAACCTCAGCACTACAGCTACGTTGTGTGCCAAAGCCCGAGTGGCCGTGAAAAAGAAACCTCTCTCTGAGAAGAAACTGGTATGCCATATGTATGCAATATCTAGACGACAACAGCCCTTTGTATGTAATGTAATCCTCCAATTTTCTACGATGACATGTTTCCCCAGACACGTTACTTTATTGACTACCGCAATGTGAAGCTGGCGGCTGGATCAGGTGGGAGAGGAATATGCTCCTTCCTCAGTGAACCCCGAAAGGAGTGGGGCGGACCTGATGGAGGGAATGGAGGTGATGGGGGTAACATCATTATCAAAGGTAAATGGTAGGCCCAGTATAATTGTGATTAAAAAATGTCCATATAATTCATTCAACATTGTACTTGTGCATTTTTCATATTCAATAAATAGGCTTTGCGTCAAATCTGCCAAAACAAAATGTGTCTGCTTTCAGTTGACCGACTTATCAAGTCATTGGCACAGGTGGTACCACTGTATAAGGGAGAAGATGGCCAATCGGGCGGCAGCAAAAACTGTTATGGTCGGAACGGCAGCATAACCTTCATTTTGGTGGGTGTGTGTGCATTTGTTTCTAAAATGTATATAGTCCACACATGCTTCTATTGATATATCGTCTGCCTAATGCATTTCCATCTCTGTTTGTCTCTGTTTGCAGGTCCCAATCGGCACTGTGGTAAAAGAAGAAGGAACGATGGTAGCAGATCTCTCTCGTCATGGTCAGGAGTATCTTGCAGTGTTTGGTGGAATGGGAGGAAAGGGAAACCGCTTCTTTCTTTCAAATGAAAACCGCGCGCCAATGACGACCACTCCTGGAATACCTGGTCAAGAGAGGCGCTTACAGCTTGAGCTACGCACCATGGCTCATGCTGGGCTGGTAAGCAGTCCGTTTTCTGAATTCAAAGTCTTTATAGAACAGATGCGTTGCAAGGATTTTGCACTAAAGGGACGCGTTGTTCCAAATGAAGAAAACCACATTGGTACAAGAAGATGACCTATTTAAAATACGTCTCATACTGCGCAACCATGAATAAGCTCCTTTGTTTTCAGTACGTCATTTTGTTGGTCAGATTATGAACAATAAAACACGTGTAACCCCTTCAGGTCGGGTTTCCAAATGCAGGAAAGTCCTCGCTCCTGAGAGCCATCTCAAACGCCACGCCCGCCGTTGCCGCCTACCCCTTCACCACGCTGAACCCACATGTGGGCATCGTGAAGTACAGGGACCACGAGCAAGTAGCAGGTAAAATGCTTTTTCTCACGCTTCCCAGAGACTGGAGTGTCACGTTGTCGCTCAGCTAAACAAAAGGGTGCTTTTACTCTTGTCCAGTGGCGGACATCCCAGGCGTCATCCAGGGGGCGCACCTGAACCGTGGCCTGGGCATCTCGTTCCTGCGTCACATCGAGCGCTGCCGCTTCCTGCTGTTTGTCCTGGACATGTCCTCCCCAGAGCCCTGGACTCACCTGGAGCAGCTGTGCTATGAGCTGGACCAGTATGAGCCGGGTCTGTCTAAACGACCCCAGGCCATCGTAGCCAACAAAATGGACCTGCCCGAGGCCCGGGGCAACCTGGAGGCTCTGAGAAGCCGGGTCACCCAGAGGGTGATCCCTCTGTCGGCGCTCAAGGGACATAACACAGAGGAGCTGATCCTGCATCTCAGAGAGCTGTACGACGGCTATGACGGCCCGGCCACTAGGTGGTAGTAAATACTCTGCTCAGCCTTTCACTGACTTGGTGTTAAGAAGTTATATCATTTAAATTATTCAATAAATATTTTTGAAATAAATGAATAAAAAAGGCTTATTTCTGAATTGTTTTCACAGACATGTTCAATGAATGCACAATGAACATGATTTGGGCAACTTAAGGCAGTAAAGAAGGGAAGCAAGTGGTTTTGAATGGCTGAAAATTCAAGATGTATCCTTGTTTAGAATAACGTATAAATAGCTGTGAATAATGAAACGAAAAAAAATATTGGTCAATTATGTCAGGGTTATTTCGACATTCAAAGCTCAAATTTGGATGTCAAAATTTAAATTCAAATGTCAAAATTCAAAAGTCAAATTTGATCAATTTGACTTGACAAACTTTGACAAGATATTACACACAAGCTAGTTTATTGAAAGGGATGGCCCTAGGACCCTGGATTCCATTTAGCAGCTAAAGTTCTGTAACCGGTCTGCCAAATTGATAATTACATTTCTGTAACATGAATAATCTATAGATTTATTACAATACAAATGTGTCACTACTGACAATTTGTAATGAGAATAAACAAATTGCCACATTACTAGTTACTTGATTGTTGTTCAATGATAAAGCTGACTTTTATGAGCATATCAAAGCATTTACATGATCTATGTTATTAACTTTGCTGTGGTAATGTGATTTGTGGCCTAGTGCTCTGAAGATTGCCAGACTTTCTCACACTTCAACAAAAACCTGTTTTCTGTCCCCACTTAACCCTAACGTACTGTCGGGTAACTTCAATGACAGAGAAGTAGCATCGAAAAAAGGAGTTACAAAATATGGTAAAATAACACACCTGCTCTGCTTGACTTCAGTATGGGAGTCATGTGGAGTCATTCAAGGTTAGAAACAGACTCGTACAACGTGTGTAGACATAAACCTGTTACCAGTGTTTGTTTACTATAATCAAGGACTGTCATTGGGTCAGAATAAAACAGTTCAAGCTGATTCAAGAAAATATTTAGATTCCCTTGTTCAAAAAGACAATAGAGTTAGAAAGTATAACAAAATTTGTTTTTTCGAAGGGTGTAATTACATTGTTCCGGCAGAGGTTAGAGAGGTCATTTGACAACAGAGGCTGAAGACCTCGGCCAGATATGTGAAATCGTATCTTTTCTATGCATTCTATTATGTCTACGGCTGCCAACTGCCAAATTATTTTCCAAAAGAACCACAAAAAAACGTTTTAAATGTTTTCAGAATGCCGTTAATGGCAGTAATTAATAAGTATGTATATGAAAGCATAATATTTCCATAAAAGAGGGGGTGGGGGTTAAGAGTAACTACAGGTTTTTGTCTAGAAGTGAATGTCCCCGCTTGGAGGAAATCTCCAGACAGACAAGCTACTGCTGTTGCCCCCTCTTGCACTGTCACAGAAATATTATAAGAACATCGCTGTTGTTGTCACGCTACATTGACCGAGGTCAGATACTGGCTCCACTCGCTGGTTAAAAGACTATTTATTTGTTGCGACAGAGATTTTCATTCAGGTCTATATATATATATATCTACATACAGAGACTGCTTTACATTAAGGGCTATATCGTTTTGTAACCATTTTTTTCAATAGGCCTACATTTCCTCACTTTTACTGACGATTAATGCTGCCTGGTCGTACAGGTCAAGAAAACGCTGTGATGGATCACCTTGAGTTAGAATTGTAATAAATATACAAAAAATATCTCATCTCATCGCATCTCATAGGATATTTAATTTAACCCAACGATGTGGGCTATAGGTTACACTGAAGTTGCAATGCGCTTCTTCGCGCATTGCAAGTATTTAATATTACAGATGAACTAAGCATTCTTGAGACGCATCACAATGCAAGAAGAGCATAGCTATTTTCCGATCACCCATGCATTTCGCTACGGCGGTCTGTGTTGTGATCCTTTGCTCGCAATGGACAAATTAATTACCTCAGCATATTTTTCCGGCCTAAAATAAGCAGACAGGATTGGTCCAGCCTCTCGTGACACTTTGGTTGTATAACAGCCTGGAAATGAGCTGTGAAGGTCTCTGAAGAATAAGTCCCGCCTCCGAGGATCCGGTTCCCTCGGTCAAATGTCTATTGGAAATACAATGGGGTTTTTGATTGATAGTTCATATAACAAACTCTGTAGGTGGCGAAGCACTAGTAATAGCTGTGTCACGTTTTGAACTACACACTTTTTCCATCTAGTTTCGGCTGGGTTTTTGGATTGTCGGTGCCGTTAAATTATTTGATTTATTTCTTTAACGGCACCGACAGTCCCAAAACCCATTCTTGACATGAGACAAGGGGCGGAACAGGCAGCTTGATCGACCAACGGGCTCTTTGCACAGCTCCACTACTCCCTGAACTTAATGCTGCTCCTTTATTTCCTGTCTTACATTATTGGATAAATTGATTAATCCAGGTGTGTCTGTCATTGTGACTACTCAGACACACCTGGATTAATCAGTTTGTCCAGTAATGTAAGACAGGAAATAAAGGAGCAGCACAAGGCCGCGTTCAGACTGCAGGCAAATCGGATTCAAATCTGATTCCTTCTCATATCCGATTTTTAGGGCTGACTGTCCACACTGTTTTAGCAAGTGCCCAAATCGCATTTGGCTCTGTTCAGACTGGGCCACATTATTGACCCATCTGACAGGTTGCTGTAGCAACGACCTCGGAGCGGAGGCGTCATCCAACGCGTGTATTGCGTGACGTCATGTAATAGCGACGAGAAAAACAATAACAAACAAGATGGATCAAAAAACGCGAAAGACTTTCATAAATCGACTTATTCCGATACATGTCCTCGAGCTTCGCTTGAACGGACCCATCTCACCACAGATTAATGAGGCATTTCGTTTCTTCCTCTGTCCAAGGACTGAGGCGGGTGGTTTGGCGCATTGGGTCAGGTCTGGCGTCGCGTAGATTGACGTCACGGACAGTTAAATCCGATCTGAGTGTTTGGAGCTGTTCAGACTGAGACGCATCTGTCTGGAGGTGGTTCCGATCCGTTTCGCAAAAATCGGATTTCATGTGACTTGGGACTGTTCAGACTACAAAAGAGTCATCCGTTTCCAATCTGGATGGGCTAAAAATCGTATTTCGGGTGGCAGTCTGAACGCGGCCTTAGTCCAGGAAGTAGTGGAGTTGTGCATAGAGCCCATTGCTGGCTGCAACCAAAAAACTGAATTCAAACAGAAATGAGAGCGCTAGATCGGTTGAAGTCACACTTTTTTTATGGAAGTTTCTTTGTACATAAACATGGTTATAGGCTGAATAAGACATTCGACTTTTACATCATACTTTTTTTTGTTTTGCACAGGTTATCAGGGTCTCTAAGCCTAATAATCATCTAGTTAACAGTGTAGAAAAACTTACAATTCCCTCCTAAAAAACAGACCTAGCAGCAGAAAAAAATGAAATGATGAAAAATTGTCACTTTGGGGCTCCCCAGCTACATGGTAATTTGCCATGCGCCCCACTTACCACAATCTCACAACACAGACAGGACTAATTGTTGCTAAGATCCCATACTTGGCAACATATGCATTACATTCAGATGCTTTAACAACTTGACTTACCAAACTTTGACAAGATATGACACACAAGCTAGTTTATTGAAAGGGATGGCCCTAGGACCCTGGATTCCATTTAGCATCTAAAGTTCTGTAACCGGTCTGCCAAATTGAAAATAACATTTCTGTAATATGAATAATGTATAGATTTAATACAATACAAATGTGTCACTACTGACAATTTGTAATGAGAATAAACAAATTGCCACATTACTAGTTACTTGATTGTTGTTCAATGATAAAGCTGACTTTTATGAGCATATCAAAGCATTTACATGATCTATGTTATTAACTTTGCTGTGGTAATGTGATTTGTGGCCAAGTGCTCTGAAGATTGCCAGTCTTTCTCACACTTCAACAAAAACCTGTTTTCTGTCCCTACTTAACCCTAACTTACTGTCAGGTAACTTTAATGACAGAGAAGTAGCATCGAAAAAAGGAGTTACAAAATATGGTAAAATAACACACCTGCTCTGCTTGACTTCAGGTATGTATGGGAGTCATGTGGAGTCATTCAAGGTTAGAAATAGACTCGTACAACGTGTGTAGACATAAACCTGTTTCCAGTGTTTGTTTACTATAATCAAGGACTGTCATTGGGTCAGAATAAAACAGTTCAAGCTGATTCAAGAAAATATTTAGTCAAGATAGTTGCAAGTCATTCCGAAAAACTACTAACTTGTCACACTATGTTTAACAAACTATGTTGAACTTTTTTTGTCTTACTTGACCAAATATTTCAAACAAATATTTGAAATTGATTCATTCAATAAAGCAGTGTGTTACACACTGTTGTTCACCTTGGGCTCTGGAAGTTAATTAATTATTAAGTAATTTAGTAAAATATTTACCTAGAAGTTTATCCGTTGGCTCCGATACCAGGGTGTTATGGGTGTGGGTGGGTGTAAATGCGTCTATGCATGCATCTGTGTGCTCTCGTACATGTTTTACGAGGATTTGCCTTCGGGGCTGCAGAGGGAGGCCAGCGTGTTGAATTTCGTGTCCAGGTACTCCAGCATGTCTGGGTGGAAGGGGACCTCCTGGAAGGGGATGGGTTCCAGCGGTGGGCTGCTATCTGGGTGGCCTTCCTCAGCGTACAGGTGAGGGGCGTAGTCTCCCACCTCCTCCCCTGGGGCTTGGAGGATCATGACTCTCTGCACACAGACGGCCAAAGCATGTTGTTGCCAATCAATCAAGCCAGCGCTTCATACAAGTCAACATTATGTAATATAACTATAGATTTTTTATTCATTATTACCCTGTCTATAAATTGTTGCAGGAATTTGCGTTGCTCTATAAAGTCTTCCAAAGCAGCATGATGTTCGCCCTGCATGGGAAAAAATATGTGACCATGTTGTGAAAGGTGTCAGAAAAACAGGAATGCCAAATAATGGAGTGCTCATTCATTTGTACATACATTGATCCCTGTGTAGCCGTTCGAAGTTCCCCGAAAGGAAACCTGGAGCAAAATAACATTTTGAAGTTTTATGAGATAAGTGACTTGTATTTGATGCAAACATTCATTAAATAATATGGTTATTTTATTTATTCATTAGTACATACGTTTGTTCTTCTCATGGAAGACTGGAGAAATAGAAAATTATATTATATTAGGAGAAAGGTTAACGCGTTGTTTTTCATGCCGAAACATGATAATAAAGTGGTTATTTATATTTATTTGTACAAACGTTAATCCTGGTTGAGCCATTTTGAGCTCCCCCCATGAAAGACTGAAGAAAGTAGAAGAAATAAAGAAATATTATGAGAAAATCTTTTCATACCAAAATGGGATAAAACACAAAAAAGTCAGTGCATTTCATTTTGTTTACATACGTTTGCACTTGTATAGCCATTGTGAGGTTCGCAAAAGGAAGTCTGGAACAAAATACGATTTTGTGAAATATTATGATAAATGTATTTGTACTTTATTATGAAAATGCACAATTAAATTAGATAATAGCAGAGATTGTTCTTTTATGTATTGATTTTTTACGTACGTTCAACTTTGGAAAGACATCGTTATCCAAATCAGCAGTCTGGAACTAAATAAAAATGATAAAATAGCATGAGAAAAAATGATTCAATGTGGATATCATGCATAATAACGGTACAGTAACGGTAAATGTGGACCGGTTTATTTAATTATTTTCTTTAATTTGTCCCTGTAAAGCAATGATCAGTTTCATATTTGGAAACCTAGAACAAAAGATAAACACTTATTAAATATTAAAAGAAAAGTTGTATGCAGCCATGAGATATACTTAATGGTGCCAAGGGCTCTATTAAACAACAGTATTACCGTAAGTCATAAATAATTGTGTAAATAAATTACCTGGTGGCCAATGTCGTGCACGCAAGTCCTCTGGATCCTGTCCTCCCTCTCATGGTGTAAGGCTTTCAAAGACATCTGTCAATATAATAGGATGTTGTTGGTCATGACTCACATTCATATTAAAACACTTACATTCTTGTTAATCCTTATCTAATTTGTGTTGTGTCAAGTATTCTAACCTTGCAGTCGCTTCCCCGCTGCTCTGAGTTTGAGCGAATCAGGTTTTGTTCCGTCCCTTCATCTGGCATGAGCATAACCTCTTTCTTGCACGATAGTAGAAGCCCCAAAAGCAATATACCTGAGATAGAACACAACAACACAACAACAACAACAACAACAACAACCACACAGCAATCATTCAGTCAGTCTTGAAGTGCAGAAGTGTAATATCAGTCTCTCTCTTTTTATTTTTTACCTAGTAGGAGTAGAATGGCAATAAACCCTATCGGAGCGGCTCCGCTGAAACCAACGGAGCTGGAGCGTTGGCGTTCCAGACAGTTGGGCATGCCCCCGGTGTTGGTAGCCGTGCATTCACACACAAGCACCGTGAGGTTGTGCAGAGCAGAGTTGTCCTGCTGATCAGACACCTCCAGCTGAACGACATGTTGCCCAGTGGGGATCCGGTCCTCCCGAAAGAGGGTGACAGAGTACCCTGTCACACAGCCGGGGGGAACCAGGAGAGGACAGGCGCCGGTTCACACGCTGATCTCTATGGATTCTCTTTTTATGCCTTCAAACATGCCTTTTTTTAATTTTACATTTTCATATGCTCATGGAGGGGTGCAGTTACCATATTCAGGGTTAATCCTCCACTTGTCCTTCACGTCTCCGAGGAGTTTGAAGGTAAAGGGCCCGGCGAAGGGCTCCGCATCGTGATCGAAGGCAGTGATGTTTGCTTGGGATTCCGCGTTGGTATCGGAGATGCACATTCCAATGGATGTGGCGACCAGTAGGGGAGTGTTGTCATTTCGGTCTTTAATGTGTATGAACAAGGTCCCGGTTCCAGTTGCCGGGGGCTCACCTGAGAATCATAGAGAAAAACAAAACAAACAATAGATCTTCAGATTTGCTTACAGTTTGGATGGTGGCATTTTATTGGACACAACTTCAAAGGTCCGTACCGTTGTCAATACTTAACACAGTGACTGTATAAATATCTTTTTTAACATCAGATGATTCTCTGTCTAATGTTTCGATTGTTGTTATGACACCGTTCTTTGGATCCACAGTCACCCATTTGGCAGGATCCTCTCCTTTCAAATAACTGGAAGACATAGGATATTTTCTGTAAGTTGTTTAGTAATTAATCATCAATATTTTATCATCATTCAAAAAATTGCAAAAGCTCCTAGTATTAAGACATGCAAGGGGTCTCTCAAAAATGAATTTTCCCATGTGGGTATAGAAATAGAGGATGTATGTTTCAAACTCACCGAATCTTGTTTCCATGTGCCACATCCCTGTCAACTGCTGTCATAGCCCCTAGATTATGCCCAACAGTAATGTCCTCATACACCATGACTGTTTTGTTCTGGGGCTTGAATATGGGTGGGCTGTTCACATCTAAAACATTCACTATTACAACCTTTGTGGACAGCTCAGGTTTCATATTCGTTTTCAACACTTTCCAATGACCATTGCTGTTTACATTCTTGGACACAACCTTGCATGTAAAATATTCCCCATAATTCTCCACACTAATGGTCAAGTTCAAAAGCGATTGATCCTCGTAGTCCAAGGGCTGTGAGAAAAAAAACGAAGAAAGAATGGATTAAGGTGTGGTAAGGTTGAGAGTTTACAACTCAACAGATTCATGATGTTTTGACATCAGCAAAGCTCCATAATAGAAAAAGGTAGCAGATGGTTTATATTTACTAAAAAGGAGCACTTTATGGAAATCTATATCTGTGTATTCAATCCTTTGTCACCTATGGCAACAACATATTTTGGGTAGTGAACAAAGGTAGGGCATGGCGTGGCTCAAGCAAGGCCTTCCAGTCCATCAGATGGACTGCCCTATACATGCCCTGTTGCATCCGAAAGCATAGCCGATGGATGGATTGATAATAGGGCCTTTGATATGCTAGTAGTTTATGTAGTGGTTTAAGAATTGGTATGTTTCTTTGCCTTACCAATTGGTGGTATGACTCATCACACAATCAATGTGATGAACAACTTCTACCACATCTTCGTTTCAGCGATCAAAAATACCTCAGTATTTTTGATCGCTCAGTTTCAGTTCTATAATCAGGCAGTATTGTTTATCATGTTCAAGCTGGCAGCTCTAAGTACACACACTTCTGTCCAATGTTTTTTCCCCTGCCAAGCTGTGAATGAATTACATTGTGTGCACTTGAATCCTGTATATGCAGTATTTTTCTTGCACATTTGTGGATGTATGCAGCTGTGTGTGCACAGTTAAATATAATACATTTGTGCTTCAAACAACATCTTAATAATAGCTACATAAACATGTCATTACATTCCATACTAAATCATTTTGTAAGCTAAACAACAACATTCATTCTATGCTGGTAAATGATTAGATAGAGATCTGGGGCAACATTGTGTCCCACTCTGCACTTAAAAAACCCCCCAATGTATTAGAAATCTATACGTAAAAGCAAAATACCTTTATCACGGACAAGACCCCTTCATTTGTCTCTGGATCTGTGACGATTTTGAAGTTTTCACCACCTTTTCCATGGATGACATAATTGACCTTCCAGGCATCTGTGCCCTTGGTGTCTCTGTCCGTCGCTTGCATGCGTAAAACCTCCATGCCTACCTTCCCTTCTTCCAGAGTTGCACTTTGCTGAGATTTATAAATGTTTGGCAAATCAAACAATAAAAATTATAGCATATACTTTATATTATATGGTACACAACCATTGAACTTTGACGCCACAATGGGGGCATAGGAAAGAGAACCTGCTGACCGAGGGCCCTGTGAAGATGGGGAGGTGGTTGTTTTCGTCATCGATATGGATGACCACAGTGCAGGTGCTTGATAGCTGAACCACTTCCCCGTGGTCTTTCACCTCCACCAGGATAGTGTACGTCTTTGCTTTCTGAGCGTCGGAAAAAAGAGTTGGTCCAAAACATGCCTGTTTTGGCGCTTTTCCACTACACTTTTCCAGCACGACTCGCCTCGACTCGCCTCGCCTCGGCTCGCCTCGGCTCGCCTCGACTCGGCCACGTTCCTTTTCCATTACAAAAAGTACCTACTCAACGTGGGCGGGGTCGTCATAGCACGGCGGTGCGAATCTGCGTGACACAAGGGATGTTCTATGCGCGACACAAACACAAACACAAACAATGGAGGACATGGAGGCAGTGGTGTACTTGCTGCTCGTTCTGTGGCTTTTTGTCACAAACAAAGCAAAAGAAGATAGTCAGAAAAGGCTGCAGGCGGCGAGGCAAAACACAACAGAAAAGTACAGGAGAGTTTTGGAAGCCGTACAGCAGTATGAAGCCGAAGATGAGACGAGTGACGACACTCTCTGACCAATCAGCGGCCAGCAGTGTGTCGACGTCACATTTTAGTACCGGCTTGACTCGCTTGGAACCTCACCAGAGCAGGTACTAAAATAGTACCTGGTACCAGGTACTTTCCCTAGTGGAAACGCAAAAAGAACCGAGGCGAGTCGAGGCGAGTCGAGGCGAGTCGCGCTGGAAAGGTGTAGTGGAAAAGCGCCATTAGTTTGTTTGTTTCTTGTCTTATAAAAGATTTAATTTTTTTGTAAAAAAAAAACCTGATATAATGACATACAAAACGTCTATAACCTCATAGTCTAGACACCCTCTAAATGAGATGTTTCCATAACCACTGTTCTTTTCCATGTAGAACTCCAGGTCAGAGGGCTTTGGGGTGACGGACACGATCTGGAAGTCAAACGTGCCATTTTTGGTGTATCTGTCGTCTAAATCCGTGGCAGAAACAACAATCACATATGAACCTAGCCAAATTGGGAGAAAGAAGAAAAGAAGAAATGTGTTTAAACTGCCCAACCATTTATATATATATATATATATATATATATATCATCATCATTACATGTAATACAGAATGTATTTACCTTGTGAGGCTGACTCTTTCAAATGAACCGTATAATCCGTTTTTGTAAAAGTAGGAACATTGTCATTTATGTCCAAGATTTGCACCTCAACAGAAAGTCTGGTGTCTACGATCTTTGTATACCTGTCGACTGCCTCAAATTTCATCTGAAATGAAAAAAAAGATACACATATATATATATATATATATATATATATATATATATATATATATATATATATAATATATATATTATATATATATATATATATATATATATATATATGTGTGTGTGTGTGTGTATATGTATTTATTTATTTATAATGTGTACACATAAATAATATATATATACTTATTTATGTATACACATTATACTATATATATATATATATATATATATATATATATATATATATATATATATATAGTATACACATTATACTATATATACACAGTATATATATAAACATATGCAAAGTTTTCTTGCCACATATATTGATGTCCTAAATAAGACCAAATAAGCACCCTATGAATTGAAACAAACCATAAGTTTTTGGTTTTTCTCATAGTCCAATTTGCCGAGCACGGAGATATTCCCTGTCTCTGGGTCAATTTTCAGTTTCCCCTTGGGCTCCTCATCGACTCCTTGACCATGCAGCTCCATAATTGTGAACTTATTCTCCAGTTCAATCTGAGGAAGGTGTCAAATCAGCAGAAAATATGAATGGCTCACTGCATTGCAGTGCTCAAAAAAGAAAGTATAGCCTATTGTGTTAACATCCATTTTACTCACTGTGCCGAGTAGATATGGATGGGTTCCATTGTATTCCTCTTCGATTGAAAAGGTATCTATTATCCAAGTTCTTTTCTGCCGATGCAAAATATCCGACGAAGAATAGTTTATTCCTAGAAACTAAAACAAAAGCATTGTCAATCAGGGCTCTCTCTCAAGTTTCACGCATTGGGCGTGAGACACACGCACTTTTCAACCCATTCACATGCTCACACGCAGAGAAGTTACCAGGATAGCCACAACCAACTTGCGCCGCTATTTAAGAGTGAAACAGCAATCAAATGGGTTCCCCGTACGTAGGGTGACCAGTCGTCCTCTTTTGCCCGGAATTGCCCTCTTTTTGAAACACTTTTAAGGATTCCGGCCAGAATTTCAAAATCGTCCGGGATTGTATTAAAGCCTCATACATGTTCACGTTCAATTTGTGTTGCGTTTCTCTGGGTAGTTCACAAAAGAGTTAAGCTACGCCCTCCCCTACTCCGTTCTGTTCTCTGTGCATTGGTGGAAGTCACTTTAGAGTTACCGGCATGTTTTGTAGGCTATTACTTTTCTCTTGTCACTGTTTTTACCATTATTGTTTCATAGGGACAAACATTAACACATTTCTCCTACAGGGGATTGATAAAGTTGTTTCTATTGAACAGAAAGAAACACTTGGTCATATGTTACACACACTTTACCGCAGCATGGCCAACTGAATGCCACAGATATATTAAGCATTGGACTGAATGCCACATAAATATATAGGCTAATATTTTTTTTGTTTACAAGTTCAGAGTATGCCTCTACTAGTGTTGCTTAGGCCAATAGCCTTTTGAGGCAGCGTTGTTTCTGATTATTAGTGTTAAGGGCCAATAATGCTTATTATCATACATTAGTCACCATGTCCTTATGGCACCGCATTTGTATGCAGTCACATGTTAATATACAACCCCCCCCCCCCCCCCACCGACAAAATCTCACTCTGAAGTTGGTTCACATGTTTGGTTCATTGTATGTGTTCAGCACAAATTAAAATATCCATAAACCTAATTGCATGCAAAAACTGAACGATATTTCGCCATGTTGAAACCATCTCAGACTAGTCCCTCCATCCCTTTCTACATAATCGATGTCATGATGGAGAGGTTTGCGGTGGGTTAAACAACGTCTGGCTGTGCTCAAAACATACACAACTGTAACATCTGCAAGAGCATTCCTGAGGAAACTATGTACAACGGTTTAATACGCTTGAGTGCCCTCCACCGTGCTATGGATGAACTGGAATGCATATTGTAAAAAGCAACGAATGAGCAGTGCATAAACTGTATAAGTTATACGTTTTTGAACATATTCAGGAACAGACTCTACAACCTTACCAGGATGATGAGGAAGCGGGAAGATATTGTGTCCATGTTGGCAGTACAGCAGAACAGCACTAAAGCTTGCTGTGTCTGTGTCTTTGTAAAAAATAAGCAAAGATACATGAGCTGCAGAATATATTCACATGGGAGGAGCAAATGCTGATTAAGTGATAAAAAAAAAATGAAAGAATGGCTTGTGTGTGTGTGTGTGTGTGTGTGTGTGTGTGTGTGTGGTGTGTTGTGTGTGTGTGTGTGTGTGTGTGTGTGTGTGTGTGTGTGTGTGTGTGTGTGTGTGTGTGTGTGTGTGTGTGTGTGTGTGTTTTGTTGGTTTTACATGGAAAGTCCACTGTCACGTAACTGTTGGCAGAGAGCCCTTGTTTTTACTGGTCTGTGATGGTGCTGATAATCTCCTGTATCTGACATTTGTCATGCTTTAAATCCTACAGCAGGGAGCACCAGAAAAGTGTGGAACCATACCGAACCATAATGGTAATTGTATTACCATTACATGCAATACATTTAATTTATGACTTGAGTTATTCCTGACCAGGAAGTGAAACCAGGAAGTTGCGTGTTAATGGAAAGCAGAGGGGCTGACTGCTTTATTTGAAGCGTGGAAAAATGTCACATGAGAAAACTTAATGTCACTGTAAACGTGTCCTGATTCTTCCCTCTGACAACAATGTTGAAATACTTACGGTACTTAGCAGTAATGGTGAATGAGAGCACTTGTTTTAGCCAGCCAACTCACCAGGATTCAGCTGTGTCTTCCACCTGTTGTCCAAGAGCAACTAATTAGTTTTAATTTTGATACATTTAAGCGTGTCTGCACTTGATTAAAGTATGAGAAAGCCTATGGAACTTACTTAGTTAATAACTCTATTAAGTTTGTATGCATGTATGTAAATATGTATTATTAGTTAGTTTGTACTGACCATAGATGCTGGCAGCCATTTTCTTTCTGTTTTGTTTGTCAATGCTTGTTTACTATTTGCCCATTTATGTAAAACGATATTTTGTGGTTCTGCTCACTTGCTGATAACACACGAGGGATGATAATCACCAGTACAATTACACACAATGTATCTGAATTCACCCGGTGCGTTGCCCCAAGAATACAGCATTGCTTAAAAGACATCCACTACATGGCTGTCTTACACCAGACTGCCGTTATATGCTGCGTATGACACCGACAGAGATTGGTCAAGGTCTTCCCACCCTCATCGCTATAATGCAAAGCAAACAACCATATTAACCAATAACACTACATCCCCTTCTTGGTCGGCTACTGGGACAATGTGGCATCACATCCCAATGGCCGCCTCCACGAGTATAGGAATGCTTTGTCATGGTGTTTTGGTCATTGTTTAGCCATTGATCATGCACTATGTGTCCTAAATAATAGGGAGGGAGAAATCGTTGTGTTGGAAACTACAACAGCGTTTCTCATGCGAGACATGGCAATAATAAGTCATCTTATTAGCCTAGGATACATTATACTATAACTCTCTCTTTCTGGGAGTAGGCCTACAACAGATCAGTGATGTGTCTTTGTAAAAAATAAGCAAAGATAAATTAGCTGCAGAATATATTCACATGGGACAACCAAATTATTAAGTAATCAAACAAACAACAAAAAGCAATGGCTTCAGCTGTGAATTGTGTCCTTAGTTACGGTGTGTGCGTTGTAAGTCTCGCACTATTTTGGTACTGTATGTGTGAGCGCATACACTTGTTTGTTTAATAGTGATTGACATTTCACTTGTGAACCCCGCCGCCATATAATTATTGGCACGGGAACACATGTTTTTACTGTTGCATGCTGTTGGTATTCTGTATCTGACATATGCCATACTTTAAATCATTCAACAGGGAGCAACCAGAAAAATGTCAATAGGCAATAAAAATGGTGATCTAAAATGAAACCTAAATTTCACCGTGAATGTTTCCTGCTTCTTCCCTCTGACAACAATGTTGATATTCTTACAGCAGTCATTTTGATTGAGAGCACTAGTTTTAGCCAGCCAACCCAACAGCTTCAGTGTATTCTACCTGTCCAATCCCAACGCCTCCATTTTAGAAGTATCGGAGCATTGGATTGTTATTGGTAGTCATGGTATTTTGGTCATTGTTTAGACATTAATTGTGCACTTATTTGTCATTATCGGCAGAAATCATTATGTTTAAACTACCTCAGCATTTCTCATGCAACACGTGGCATTACAAAGTCGTCTGATTAGCCTAGGATACATTATATACTACAACTCTCGTGAGTCAAACAAAAGTCTAATGATGAATTCTGATGTACAAGCTCTATTCAAGCCAAGTCTTCATACTGGGGTAACTCACATTCGTTTCTTCAACTAGGGATTTTCGTCTATCTGTCAACCAGTACCTGCCAGGCTTTAAACCCTGCTAACATATTTCCTTAAGTCATGATTATACAAATATATGGCATGATTTCTTTCTTCTGTTATTTCATGGTTGGTTTAATTATGCAGTAAAAAGAAGATCAGATAACCGTTGATTAATCCCTGAAGAGAAATCCAGGTATTAAGCTTGTGAAACTGTATACTATAAAGTCTCTCTCTCTCTCTCTCTCTCTCTCTCTCTCTCTCTCTCTCTCTCTCTCTCTCTCTCTCTCTCTCTCTCTCTCTCTCTCTCTCTCTCTCTCTCTCTCTCTCTCTCTCTCTCTCTCTCTCTCTCTCTCTCTCTCTATATATATATATACATGCATACATATTTATAAATATATATGAAAACAAATAATTTACAGTATGTGTTCTGTTGTATTATTACTATTTGTTCTCATGTGTTCAAATGCTCCCATGCTACTTTGAGGTAAAACGAATATAATGGAATTGAAAAAAAAACGTAGACCTACAGGTCCTCACATGTCAGATTGAAAGCCTTTAATCATAGGACAGCTGTCAGAGTATGCATTCTTAATATTGTAAGGCTTGATTGATTCATCCACAAGCATTTTCTATCTGAAAAGTGTAGGCACAGCTCATTGCCACAGATTTGTGATTCAATCTCCCAGTCGTTGCAATTCATTTGACGAGATTCAAAGCCAGTTTCAAAACTACTTTCGACAGCGGAATTGGCCAGATGACAATAGGAAGCAGACCTTAGAGATCATCGTTTGATAGTGTTCTTAGGAAAATGCCCCCAACCATATGGGCCTGCTTGCCAAGTCACGCACCTCTTCTTTCACATAACCGAGTCAACGGTGGTAAATAAGAAAATAAATGGCAAATATTTTATAATATATCTGAAACTCCTTAAAATAATCTTGGCGGGCTTTGGGTGATATCATTTAATTTTCTATATCAAAAACTATCCAATTAAAAAAAAAATACAACTATGTACCTACAGAAAATGTAACAGACTTTAGAAGGTGGCTGCTTTCTGCTCCCTCCTCAAGCCCTACTTTATGTCAGTTAATAAATATTTGTTGTGATAACGGGGCAAAGGGTAATTAAAACGTCAGGTGGCAGCACCTCTCTTACAGATGAGTTCACCTATAGACACGCACAGGACAAGTTCAGTTAGTGATTCCCTTTCTGGACTGTTTAGTTCATGCCTCACACTGTGTTTGCCTGGAACAAATCAAAGCTCCTTCAATGTGAAATAAGAAGTCTCATGTGAGTTAGGTAGGCCTACTACCTTTTAAAAAATGGTCTCTGTCTTGTCTCAAACTAAATGTCACCACCCTACCATGTTATTGTTGGAGAAGAGTTTTTCTCTTGAATCGCCTACGCTTTTAGCATAGGGGAATGCAATTTAAACTAGTATACTATATACATATATATATATATACTATAAAAAAAAACATTTTGACCAACAAAGAGACATTGCGCCATGACTAGAAAGAGATGATGCAATGATGAGTCATGGCCTGAGCTGTTTTGCTGTGTTGTTTTGGAGTAAATCAAACGTAGGGCCTATTCTTTTTGTTTTTACTGACATTGCTTTAAAGGCCTACGCGCAGGTTAACCAGAAGGTGTGCTTAATGGGTACATAAAGCACTCAAAATATGTATATCATTTATAGAATGTCTCCAAAATAGTGTTAAAGTCCAGTTTAACGGGTGTTTTCTAAAGCCATTCATCGATGACGTCACTTTGGGAAGATGTATGATGGCCCACAGCAGTATAAAGAGGGCGAATGGAGGTCAAAGCCAATTAAATGCATGGTCAGAGGAGAATGAGTGGAGAGTTGCTTTCATTTAGCAGGAGCAAGCACAAGAAGAGCAATCAACTGAATAAATGGCAGGTATAGCCTATCAGACACGCAATCAGTCCAAATAACTTGCAAATGAGTGCCTGCAAGTAGGACCGATCGTGGTGTGACATTATTTAACCATCAATCTCCCGCAAATATGATCAGACAGAATGAACACATACACAAAGCACATCGTCCAACCCGGCGGATGCTGACAGACAGCCCACAACAAACCAAACATCACCACGGCGGGTGTGCTCTCTCTCTCACGCCTCGTGCCCACTGTACCGTCCGTCAACGGACGTCGGAAGGCGTGGCTGACGGATGGGGGAGCTTTCCAGGGTCGTCAGAGCCCGAGTAGTGTCACAGTGCTTAAATTTGCATACGAGATCTGATTGGATGACGATCCGTCGCTGCCGAAAACGTTGAAAAATGTTCAACTTTTTGACGGCGCGACGGGTCCAACGGATCCACTAAGCATTGCGTGTCCGTCCCCATTCAAAGTCAATGGGGATCCATCAGTGCGGTGCGCACGAGGCGTCACTCTCGCACGCCCGTACACAATCAATCCAACTTATTCAACTCCAAGGCTAGGCTGCTTCACTAAGATCGCAAGGCCTTCATAACCATGCAGTATGTCGAAATGTAATAGCAAACAGCTAAAATAGTAGCTACTTTTTCGTATTACATTCCGTTTTGTGATACCTTAACAACATTAAATACAACGCATAACAGTTAAAATCTTTATTACCAACAAGCAAATTGCACAAATTCGTTGGAAAATAAACCCTGCAACACAGCCTTTAATCAAAATTTTAAATTGTATACTTTTATATATATATATCTGATATAGCCTACATCTGAAATCTGATAATCTTTAATGAAAAATACAAAGTCATGTAAGGTTATGTTGTCAAAGATATCTACCTCAGTCAGGATATTTAATAATTATTCACCGAAGGCGAAGTGAATAACTGTTTTAGTATATACTACACGTGAACACTCCATAAATAAACAACCCTAACCCTAACCCTAACAACGCGGGACATTTTGAGATTAATAGGCCTACAATATCCCGAGTTTGAGATCCCAATAATGGGATATTGCCCAATAGCCCAAGACTAGCCCCGCCCATTTTGCTGGCGATTTTAGTTTGCCCGGCAGAAGGGTCTGGAGAAGAGCAATACATTTCTTTCTAGGTTCGATATGTTTTTTTGGGAGCCTATCACCAAGCTGTCTTTTCCCCCTGGCGCGCAAAGACGACAGGGAAGCGACGGCAAGCAGCCAATTGCGTACAGTCTTTTGAACTAGGCCCAAGGCATTGATCACATCTCTTCTGCTGAAGAAAATGACAGCAGCTTCCCAAGACGAACGTGCAATGTACGATTAAACTTGGTCTGGCCAGGCTACAATATCCCGAGAAAGCGAACCAATCAAATTGCGCCACTTTAGGAGGTACACGTGTAGCATATACTATAAATTATTAGGACCTAATTGTGATCTTACTCACATCTATACCGACACTTTAACATAAGCTAGCCTACCACTTTTACTTCTACTACAAAACGGTTCTACAAGGTGTTTCCCGTGTAGCGTTTACTAAATAGGCCTCATCAACCTTTCAATGTCAAATCACACTTGACTTGGTTTTCATGCCAGCACAACTCCCCAAAGCCCGACCTCTCCCTCAACTGCAATGTTGAGGGAGTCTTATATGCAAATCTTCATTTAATCACGCTAGTTCTAACAAGAAATGCCCAGTGTACAGTGGTATCTTTCCGCACACAAAAGGTTTTTGTTTTTCAGTTCCAAAGAATTATTCATCATCCCGTAAGGAACTTACTGGAGGGAGCATTATCATAAACATAAAGAAAAACACATGACAGTACAACAACCTGTAAAACCTACAAGTAGGTTGAATTTAAGATCAAACCAATCATCAAAATATTTGCATAATGAAAAAATTAAAAATAATTGCAGGGCTTAACCGATACAATCCGAAAAGCAAAGTAAACACATGTAACATTCTTTTAAATACCACTATCCAGACTTCCTAAGTTCATGTGGGCCATGGACGTTGATAAAGTGTAAGTGATCCCCCGGTTTCAGCCTAATTTGGGACACAATGAGATTTGGGCTGTGAGTTGGGGGGGTGTTATCCTGAAGTTACGACCCACTGTGGCAACCCGGCCCAGGCCAATTAAGCAGACGGAGAACACCTGTGGAACAAGTGGAGAAGCGGGGCTTAAATAGCCTGCTTCTCCACTCATGCGGGGCTCTCCCAGCCATGTGGATCCTGTACGGAGAGACCGGTCCTCGTGAGTGACGGGATTCCACCCACAAAGGAGGGGACCGTGGATTCCTCCCAGGTTTTTGTTCTTTGCATTTTGAGAGACTTTATGTTTGCTTTAAAATAAACGTGCCTTTTTGGCTTTTCCCCATCCGAATGCTGTCCTGTTTGGGAGGAGGTGGTTCGCTCACTGTGCCGGGTTGCCACAACACGCAAACTTTGTTATATTTTATTTGAAACGTGTATGTGGGATATAATGTGAGATGTTGTAAATGAAATGCTTCACACACCATGATACTATGAGTGCCCGAAGAAGCTTAACCCACTCGAAAACAGGCCAAAAAGTTAATAAAATGATTAGTCTTATTTTAGGAACTGACATTATAGTGCTGAAGAGGATAACATAAGCACTACGTTTAATAATTTGGGTTCACTGTATCTGTACAAATCTTTACAATATTAGTTGGATTTATCCCCAGTGCATGGCGGTCTTTCTCTCTCTCTCTATATATTTAAGCAATAGATCACTCCAGTCCCGTGGTATATGCTCATTATACCACGGCTAAGGGGCGTTGTTCGGCCCGACGCGAACGGTTAACAATAAGGGCAATATGAAAGAGGAATACGCAATCAAAAAAAAAAATCACAAATTAGCCTACCTAACTGATAAAATAGCCCCATTAGGAAAAAAATAGTCCCTCCTTTCCGGACGTTAGCTCTGCATGTCTCTTTTTCTCGCCTTTTTCTTCAGGAACAGGTCACTCCTCAGTCCCCTCTACCATTGTTAACCCTATCCGGAGGTGAAAGTTAACCTTAAACATGTCAATTCAACGAATTTAGTCAATTTATTAACCTTGTCAAACACTTCGGCTACTTTTGCTACCTAGCCTCCTACTGTAACAGTTGGTTGTTGCCATGGAGACATTGTTGCTTGCGGAATGATATGCTGCGAAAAGGCTTTTTAGAATAGTAGCCGTGGTATATGCTCAATATACCACGGTTAACAGCCAATCAGATCGCCGGATTTCACCTTTCCGTTTTATAAATACAGTATAATCAAAGAAATGTGCAGTACAATATCATCTCAATATTCTATTTTCCTTTGCTTCTCCTTTCAAGGTGACAAAGTGATGATCCCTGTTTTCCAAAAGCTGCATCAAAGGCCACATTTTCTTAGACAGATCAAAGCTGTATGTTCTGCTTTAAGCTCTTGTCACAGAGGCCTCCCAGAGTCTGGAATTTGGGGCCCAGATCGCTGAGAAACTCAAGGTTGTCCCCCAGGTCCAGTGACAGCTTGTCCAGCGACTGAGCCCGGCTGCCTTGGCCCTCGTGGATGAACACAGTGGGCCTGTACATCGGGTAGTCCCCCGGCACCTCCCCTAGCTCATACAGCTTCTGTAGGATCAACCAACAAAAGTACATGTCAGAGGCGTCCTTCAAAGCAACTTCTAAATAAATACTAGGGTATACAAATCCGTTAGCACTTGTCTCCTCTTGTATTAGAGAAAGGAGCCCACGGTCTGTCGGTAAGCCACGACAGACAGCGGCATGGTAATGAGCGGGAAAGGGGATGGAGGTTCAGGGGGCCATGAGAGGGAGAGGCCTCTGTTTCTCCCATGAACACTCAACATTTTAAATAAAGCATTGTGAATATTATTTGATCTACTGAGTGGGAAAATGAACACAGTGCCCTAGTGTCTGACTGCCACTAGTGACAGGCGCCATGTCAACAAGTCTGCCAAAACCGATTCCTACAGTTGCTTTCATCTGGATCACAATGTCATAACGTGCCAGTACATAGCCTTGTGTATTTAATTAGCAAAGGCGTGTCGTTAATGGTTTAAGTAACCACATAATCACAATTGTATGCAAAGAAGCTGAATCAGGCATGATATTTACATTATTATGGTAAAACTAGCTAAAGTATTGTTTCTGATGTGTATTATGTTGGCATGTGTCTAATATCCGGTAAAGGTTATAATAAAGTTCAGTCATTTGTCATTGATAACCCGTTTGTTATTGATGAACTTATATGTGGTGGATCGGTCAGGTTTCCAGCATCTTCAGTGGACAGTGCTATGCGTACCATCATATAGGGGACACTCCCACTTGGGATTGTCACTAGAAGGACGATTTTGACATTGTTTTATAATAGACAATCAACACAACTGAATGTGGTCAAATATGGGCCTTTAACACACCTTAATAATATACAACTGTGTATGAGTGTTTTGTGGAATGAATAGTTCATCATTAACTAGTAAAGCTTGTAAATGTATGCTATTTTCATGATTAGTAAATAATTAACTAAATGCTTATAATATACTGTATGACTGAACAGTATTATAAAGTGAGACCTTTGAGCCTGGTTAAGACCTCTATTTGGAAACGTGACTATAAGTAGCATGATTTACTCAGGGATTCTATCTAAAAAAGGATATGATCTCTTCTGCTATTTTGACCCTGCCTTATCGGGCCAGCTCTATGCCCTGATTTATAACAAATCCAGTCCTTTTCATCAGTTATTCATATTAAAAGGTACAAAACCACCCATAAAAGACAAACGATAATCCCCTTTATGGCAGACCATACATTTTTGAAACACCTGCTGTGCATGAGAATGGAAGAGTTCATCTTCCTGAGACTTCCAGGTCAATAAGGACAACCATCAGGGGCATTTACTATGAAATGTAAAACGTGTTTTACAGCACAGTTGGCCAGCACCATATCCCTGGTTCGCTAATCCATATAATGTCATGTATTTGCCTTTTTTTATAAGCATGTCTTGTAGTGATTTCAGTGGTGTGATTGTACACAGTCTAGGAAATGTGAACACTGCCCATGTATATTTAGCCTATTATTATAGTTAATACATTTATAATTGACATATTAGGCAAACAAACCTTCAACTTCAAGTGTAAACTTAAACTTTTTGTAGTAGAAGTAAAAGTAGTAGCTTATGTTAACTTGATGGTATAGATGTGAGTTAGATCACAATTAGGTCCTAATAATTGACATTGTATATGCTGCACGTGAACCTCCTAAAATGGCGCAATTTGATTGGTTCGCTGTCTCGGGATATTGGGTAATATCCCATGATTGAGATCTCAAACTCGGGATATTGTTTGTTTCGCTAATAAAAACAAATAAACCGCTAATAAAAACAATAAATCCCCGCAAAAAGCGTTATCTTGTTTATTTTTTGAGTGTTCACGTGTAGTATACACTAAAACAATTACTAGCGCCAGACTAAACTAAACTAGACTAGAATTGGCGATTAAGTGCAATATAACAAGACAGAAATATAGGATTTTAGTAAAATTCATCTAGTGGGCTATCACTAATGCTGCGTTTTGATTGGCTGAGCTACTAGTAGGCTATAAATTATAGCCTAGGCTTACTAGTAGCGAAAACGCCGGTGTCACGTTAAAATTGTACCGGGGGCGAAAATTGTACCGGCCTACGTCATCGTTTGTTTACATCCTGACAACCTGCCCGGCAACAGACGACGCGATGCAGAAAACATGTTTCCAAACGACGAAATAACATAATACAGATAGCGGATCGCTATCTGTATTATGATAGATAGCGATAACAATTGTTTTTACTTTATATTTGTATTGTATTGAATTGTTTAATCGAAACAATAAAAAAATTTGCCCACGAAACGGGCGATCGCGTCAAATGACAAATGTTATCTGACGCGGGCAAAGCATTTGTCATTTGACGCGATCGCCCGTTTCGCGGGCAATTTTTTTTATTGTTTCGATTAAACAATTAAATACAATACAAATATAAAGTAAAAACAATTGTTATCGCTATCTATGTTATTTTGTCGTTTGGAAACATGTTTTCTGCATCGCGTCGTCTGTTGCCGGGCAGGTTGTCAGGATGTAAACAAACGATGACGTAGGCCGGTACAATTTTCGCCCCCGGTACAATTTTAACGTGACACCGGCTTTCTAAACAATAACAATGGCGGCTGCTTCACGTTTTGATTAAGTTTCTGACGATTTTATAAGCTCATTATTAGATAAATCAGTTCCAAATGCAACAAAGAAGTCGACTAAATATGGAATCAAGTTTGAGTTTGAGGTTGGAGTCAAGTTTTTGTCACGTGGAATGCGAAATGCAAATTCACTTTTGTAACGACACGCGCGCGTGACCATATGTACAAAACAAAAGCGATATTAAAATATTTTCTGGATATGTTTTCATGTTTTTACTGCGCTACTATTATCCTTCTCGCCCTCATGGGCTCGAGGGATAATTGTTAAACAGCACCACAGGGCATGGGTGAATATAACTTACGGTGTCTATGTGTTCTGCGATGAGCTGATCCGAGAGCAGGGTGGAGGCCTGTTTGCGTGAAACACTCTTTAAAAGAGAGGGATGGACAGAATTGTGATCAGAATTTATAAGGTTTTTAAGAACAAGACAAAAAAAGAAAGAAAAAGCAATAAAAAGCAGGCACATAAGTACCAGCATTAGTGAACGCAACTTACCCTGGCGGACATCATCCTACTGGAATTCCAAGTTGAGGACTGAAAGTAAGTAGAAATAATGATTTGAAAACTGTTACGAAGGTCATCATATTTTTAAGTATCTCGTCCTAATGGATGATTTCAAGAAAGGCTACAGCGCACTCCTGTCGAAATAAAAGACACTGCAAACGCCTACCATGCTCCGACCGCCATTGCTCCTGTTAGACTCCCTGGGGTCTCCATTACGCTGCTGCCCCTGTCTCAGACTTTGGAAGGAGTTTACCTGGGGGGTTGAAAGGGGTTTGGGGGTTGCGGTTGTGTGGGGGGTTATGGGTGTGTTAGAACTGTACTTGACAACAATCCAGCAATGACACAAAGTGTATAGTTAACCAGCAACACCGGTTTCGTGATTTGTTAGTGTGATGTATGTTCTTGTTTGTTTAGTGAAACAAAAGGGTACTACCATCCTGGGTGCTGAGCTCTGGTAGTAGTCTGTCTCCTCTGTGGTTTTCTCGTACATCTGAGACATCTGAGACATCTTAGACATATGAGACATCTGAGGGAGCAGAAGAATCAGAAAGGAGCCTTCACTCACAACTGACATCAAAGATCTTTGTTTCTTCTTCAAGCGATAATAGGCCTACATATGAAAAAACATCAACAGTTACTTAGTTGTGTTTTAATAGTTATGGTCTGTGTCGGGTAGTGGTTTGAGCATGGGGCGTAGAAGAATCTGTTGTTTCAACCCTTTCCGTCGGCATTTCAACCATGTCTTTACTTTTTCTCTATTGTCGAGAGAGAAAGCGAACTCAGATGTTGAGTTTCACCATCACCTGACCCTAGATGATCCGCACATCCCCAATAAACTGTAATTTCATACAAAGAATTCATGCTTGATCTGCTAAGCTCATAAGCCCTCGCTGGCAGCAAGAGATTGATGAAGAAAAGCCCAAAAATACAACGCAACGGATGCATGACATTAGTCAAACCAAACAAAATCAATATTGGTAACCCTTCCGCATTCATGTGTAGAAAATGACTGATGTGGGTTTACACGTTGGACGTGGGATTAAAGCTGTAGCCTGCCACTCCCTATAGGTCTGTGTAAGTCCCTCAGCCCTGCTTAGTCTCCCTATAGGTCTGTGTAAGGCCCTCAGCCCTGCTTAGTCTCCCTATAGGTCTGTGTAAGGCCCTCAGCCCTGCTTAGTCTCCCTATAGGTCTTTTTAAGGCTGTGTGAGCCATGTGGGTGTTGTGTGTGTGCACACAAAGACACGCATGCTGTGAGCTCCCTCTGATACCCCAGGTAAAGTGGCCTGAGAAGGCTTGTTGCAATAAGTGGGGATGGGATTGTGGTGTGTGTGTGTGTGTGTGTGTGTGTGTGTGTGTGTGTGTGTGTGTGTGTGTGTGTGTGTGTGTGTGTGTGTGTGTGTGTGTGTGTGCGTGCGTGCGTGCGTGCGTGCGTGCGTGCGTGCGTGCGTGCGTGCGTGCGTGCGTGCGTGCGTGCGTGCGTGCGTGTGTGTGTGTGTGCATGTGTGTGTGTGTGTGGGGGAGAGGGGGGGGTTCTGTGTACCTGTGCTCTTTCCAGCTTCTGCCCCTCTGTCACTGTCAGGCTGCTTCTGGGGGCGAGGTGGAAGGTGGGCTCCATCTGCGTGTGTGTGGGTGGGACAGGGGGGGACGCGGGGGGGATTGGGGGGGCAGGAGGAGGAAGAGGTTGTTGTGGAAAGTCAGTTATATTCATCTTTCACTTAATATATATTCACTATTGAAGTATCACTATGCAATATTTACTGAAACACAAAACCGGCACTTAATCCTGTCCTTATTTTTGCAAATTCAGACACACCCTCATGCAGACACAGTCAAGCACACACACACACACACACACACACACACACACACACACACACACACACACACACACACACACACACACACACACACACACACACACACACACACACACACACACACACACACACACACACACACAGACCTTGCATGCAGAGCCCCCTCCCTCCTCGTTGTACATAATGAGCGACTGGTTGCCTTCACTCTGGGAGATTGCGATGCTCTGGAACTTGTTGCCGCATTCACACGTGAAGAGGAGCAGCAGCAGCACTGCGAATGTGTTCCAATGGGGCGAGACAATATATAGGGTTGGTTTATACAGTTGCAATTTGTCCCCATACAGCCCAGTTCTGGTCTGTACATATCCAGAGCTTTCCCAATGGCGAAACATACAAACATAACATTTTTCATTTTTCACATTTTGTGTGTTTGGTTTTTGTGTTGTATTTTGTATAGGTCTATATATGTTTCATTCATTTCTAATATTTCGAGCAGAGGAATTGTAACTAAAGCAAATTTCCCAAGGATCAATAAAGTAATCGGAATTGTATTTGTCAGTTACTAAAACTGCATTCGGTAGGTTTTCTTATTAGCAGCATTTAGTGGCTCGGGTTAAATGGAGCAAAAAGCTGCAGCAGAAAAAATATGAATTCAAATAGATGAGCAGACATACGAAAGAGTAGCAGTGCACCGCATGCGAGTCCGATGACTGACGGGCCGATGTTGGTCGAGGCCGGCAGCTTCCCGCGGCATGTGTCCCCTCCGCCGCAGTCGCAAATGACCACCGCCATCACCACTTCCTCCACCCCTCCCCCGCCCTGCTGGTCCTTGATGACCAGCGGGACAGAGTAGTTGCCATAGGGCAGGCTCTTCAGCATTACCAGCCCCGCTTCCTCCCCTGAAGACGGCCAAGAGGAACAAGAAGAAATGTTTGCATTGCATTTAATCTAAAGTAAATTAAAGAGAACCAAATATTTTTGGGAAATCGATCGATTTACCAATGGCAGGGTCAATTTTCCAATTCTGCTTCAGTTCCTTGTCTTCCGACCCCAGGGAGAAGGAGAATGGTCCGCTGAATGGAGGTAAGTCTGAATCAAAACCGTAAACCGCCAGCGTGTTGACTTTGTTAGCGCAGATCACCCCGCTGTTGTTGAGCAGTCCTGGGAGGTGGTCGTTGATGTCCCTCAGGTGGACCAGGATAGTGCTGCTGGCAGTGGCCGGGGGCTCCCCTTGAAGTCCAGAGATATATTTTTTTTTACTGTTTTATCCGCCGTGTGCCTTGATGTATGTTTTTATTACATGTTGCAGTTTACCTATGTATATATATAAATGTGTACACACATTGTATGTGTGTATTTGTCTACGTGGCGAGCCGTCTTGTGTATCTCATACCATCGTCTATGGCAGCGACTACGATTTTGTAAACGTTGGCTTTGTCAACAAACGGCGACTCTCGGTCCATCTTCTTAGCTGTATGGACTATGCCCGTCTTGGGGTCGATGCTGGCCCAGCCTGCGAGGTCTTCAATTATCGTATACCTGGTTAGACAACATGGGGAAGGGTAGAGAGTCAGAAAGACGAAGGGAGAGAGAGAGAGAGGTTGTTTCTGCGTCAAATAATCTGGCGTGAAGAGCCACCCACCGGATTTTGTCTACGTCTGAATCTTCATCACTGATGTTTGGTTCGAACAGTTTTTGACCAGGTTCATCCTCCTCTCTCTGATATACATCCGTCACCTTCTTGACAAATTTAGGGGGGTCGTTGACATCGATGACCTTCACGGTGATGTTGATGATGTCCGTTATGGGGGTGACTATTTTGTATCCGGGCTTCTTAGACGCACAAACAAACAGTGGCTCCTCGTTCTCCACTCCGATCTGCAGGGTGCTGTTGGTTGTCCTTTCAAAATCCCTGCCCTGTAGAAATGGTATAGAAGATTTAATGAATTGCTATGTCTATCTCAGTCAGGCTAGGTTCTACTGATGGCTGAATCAAAGTGCTGCAAAGCAGTTAGGTTGCACAAATGTTCTGGCTTGCTGTCACTATGTTCTTTGACGACTGTGGAAAACCAAAGTGTACCTTGACCACCTTGAGGATGCCCTCGTTCGTCAACGGATCAGTGGTAATTTCATAGGTTTTGTCTTCATTCCCTTTGACAAAGAAATACTTGGCCCTCCAGCCGGCGGTATTAGGGGTGTCTTTATCTTCAACTCCCACACGCAAAACCTCCTTGTTGGTCTCCATCTCCATAACCTGCCCTTTGTACTGGATGTGCAGGTGGTACATGTAACGGGATGGCACGTTAAAAAATGAGTTCAGCTTAGCTTAGGCCCTTCATCGGCCTTAAGATTAAGTTATCTACAATCTTTACCTCTCTCGCTTTGAATCTGGGAAGATGACTGTTGCCGTCCAAAATATCCAGAGTGATCACAGCAGTGGAGGAGAGGGGTGGCTTCCCATGATCTTTCGCCTCAACAATGACCTTGTACTTCTTCGCTTTCTGTAAAATAATAATTTATCAAAGTTCTTCTACTGTTTATTCCTTTGTGTGTGTTTGTGTGTGTGTGCATGTGTGTGTCAATGCGTGCTGAATTTGTTGTGTGTGAGCATGCATATATGTGTGTGTAAGATAAGGAGAGGAGAAAATTTCATCTTTTATTGATCACAGATGGAGAATTTGTGTATTTGTATGTGTATGTGTGTGTGCATGCATGCACGTGTGTGTGCGTGTGCGTGTGCGTGTGTGTGCGTGTGCGTGTGCGTGTGCGTGTGCGTGTGTGTGCGTGTGGTTAGGGTTTTTTTTATTCCCAGGGAAGCCTCACATCATAGTCAAAGCACCCATCGAAGGAAAGCTGCTGTTTTATGGAATTTGGAGTATTCGCTAATTTCAGCACCGGTTCTTTGGGTTCCTGTGACAAAATCCTGACGGTGAAAGAAGAGTTGATGGTGCCCTCCTCATCCTCGTCTTTTACTTCCAGCCACACTGGGAGCCACCCTTTGAGAATACATCTGGTGTTAACGGAGTTTCAAGACACTCAAAGAAACCTTTCATGCATTTGAAATCCAGCTATATACCAAATAATTAAAAAAAGATCTATACATACATATATACATACATAAAGGTCAAAGGTCATGATGGATAGAAAACACAATGTTATGGTAACTATGTGTAACTTTTCAACTAGCCTGTAGCTTGAAAACACCTGGATATAGCTGTACTCAAGGCTCATCAATAGCGATTTAACTAACGTAATCAATAAAGTCATCCAATGATTGATAAAGAAAAAAATATATCTATACATGCTGGCCAGCCCGTTCCTCTCTCTTTGTTTCAAAGAATCTTACTATCGACGCTCCAAATACCCTTCCAGTTCTGACATATTTCAAGCTGATCTGGCCTGGTTGGTCAATCACAACCATTTAGGAATTGTGAGGAATTGTCATAAACAACCAAGATGGCGGTCACTGATGTGGAATGGCTATCCATACAGTATTAAAGAAACTGTTATTTATTATTTCTCGAAATGAAAAACAAACAAATGCACTTAAAGTCTTTGTTGATAAGAAAGATGTGTTTAATTAACCAATTCCAGACTGGTACGCATTTGCGATTGGTCTAGCATTGTCTCACTTATACAGCTCTATACTGTACTACTATTATACTATTGTCAAATTAGCTTACCTTCTTGTGTGTTCTCCCTCACTTTGGCTTTCATGATCTCACTTGTAAACCTAGGTGGGTTGTCATTAATGTCTATTATGTTGACATCGAAGGCCAGAGTTTTGTCAATACTTTTGCCAGTTTCTCTGTCCAGGATATCAAATTTAATCTATGGAAAAAAGGGGTAAAATTGAATAACATGTAATTAATTGTGCTCCTTTCATTGTCTATCCCGAATACCTCTGATGTTCTCTTCTTTACCTTTGTATTTATGCTATGATTGTTCTTGTTATTAGTATTATATAGGTACGTATGCTAAATATATAGTTGCATTTCCAGTTAACTTGAATGATCTAGCAGCACATCATATAATGCTTTTGATATCAATTGCTTAATAGATGATATTTATAACACATAGCATCTTACTTGAAGTGTTTACAAATCTACAAGAGCGGATAATTTTGGAAGAGTTCAGCATGCTTAGGTACAAAGAAATGCTATTGTTAATTAAAAGTAGTAATGATAAAGGCATAGCATTTCTCATGCGGAGATGTGGCTAAACAAAGTTGATATTATATGATATGGTGGGGTATCTCAAACAAAAAATCCCATGATGCCTTCTGACCTACAATACAGACTCTGTATTCCAGTGTGTTTGCTTACATGGAAAAGGGGGTCTTTCTCTCTGTCGATCTTCCTGTGGATGATGACCTCCCCAGATGTGTCATTTATGGAGAACACACCCATGGGGGGTTCGGTCACACCGTTACCAGAGAGAGAAAACTTGGTGTCTTTCGTCACTTTGGTTTTATCATTAAACATCTGAAGAGACACACACACACGCACACACACACACACATCAGTCTTTTACAGTCTCACAGTCCTCACTGTAGGACTTTAGAGACTGTAACTGTAATAGGACTTGTTATGACAGCCATGTTGACAAAATGCAATGAGGTTCAGCAATCAACAAATATCAATGATTGACAAAAAAATGAATGAACTAAACAAGATGAATGAATGTCTTTCGTTACCGTCGTGAGTACTTTTGGGTATTTTCCTTCCTCTTCCTCTACCACTTCAAAGGTGGAAAGAACCCACCTTCTCTTGGAGCGCCACAACAGATCCTGTGGGCCAGAGACAAGGTCACGTTATTTTATATTTTGCGTAGAAAAGGTAAAAGGTTACACTTTTGAAATAAAGTTTGAAATGTTAGTCACATACTCGTTTTTCCCGCTTATGCTCTGGGCAGTTGTTGCCAGGGGCTTCTGCAATCATCATGACGACCTGGAAATCCGTTGGGAAAAATAAAGTCAGGTAGGGCTAACTACTACTGTTTTCGGCCATTATCTTTAATAAAAATTTAGTCAGTAGTTAGGAACATGTTTTCTTAACACAACTTAGGTTATTATGCTCCTGCTTCTCTTCTTATTGGTTTAATTATTAATCAACCCCGGGGTTTATGTTGTGTAAATGTATAATTGTCAGGTATATGATCACTCTAGATTCTAGAGAGTCTAGTATAGGATCTGGGTTTATTTTTGTACCCCATTTCCCATTTTCTTCATATTTTCTTTTTCTTTCCACACACTAAAACGTACAATATATACATGATATCCTTCCTGTTTGTGATCGTAAAACCTCCCTGATCTTGTGTGGTCTATTAATTTTACCTCTGCGGCTGGCCATCCCACTACTGACACCAAAACTAGTTTGCCTATTAAAGTACTTCTTAATTGAACAAAGCAATAAAGAGAAGATCATAATCAGAGAAGTGCGACAGATTTGAACTGTTTAAAATCTCAGGAACTCTCCCAACCCTCTGAGCTCTCCCCTCTGTTTTTGAGGAGTTCACAACCATGATCCAACCTGGCTCAAATAACCAAGAGGGAAATCCCCGTCATCCGACATCTCCACAATGGGCTTTCAAAACAGAGGGATAGTAGTACCCTACACCCTATAGCTCACCCTACACACAATCAGCCCCAAGTATTGTTACGGCAAGAACGATCCCTTTCTCTCTAGGCGAAGACATTGAAAATGCTCTTCTTCGCTTTTAGCGCAAGGCGAGTCTGAGCTTGCCACCTCTTTCCTCTTCGTGCTCGCAAGGCACTAGAGGCCTATTCAGCAATATAGGAGCAGTCGATCAATCTTTACTCTGATCTTAAAGTCGCACTGCTTACTAAATTGGACATATCTCCGGAGCAATACTGGCTACAGTTTCGTTCAACCATTGTATGCCTTTGTGAGGCTCCATTAGAGACTTATCAAAGATAAAGGGGGACGAATAAGAGCAAATTACAGAATCAGAAATTCTACAACCGAGGCGAGGAATGTTACCAAATTACATTAAATGTGGAAAAATAACATGAACCTGATGATGGACTAACAGCAGCTAAACTGGCCACCCAGTATTTAGATGCTTAGAGTGGATTCAAGCCAGCAGTTTCGAAATATAACACAGGAGGATTTCTTTCAGATGTAAAAGGGGTTCCCTGCCAGAGCAGGGACCATATAGGTGGTCAAGGTTGGACAGCAGCGGTGCATAGGGCTCTTGTGTCCCATGAAAAGGCCCAAACTGTCAATGTTTTGCTATGTCCCCTGTCCAGCAGCAGAGGGAGCTGTCTCTGCTCCTGAAGCAAAACACATTGGTCTATCGTCAACCTGTTAATGCCTTGATTTATATCTGTTAGTAACAGTGTCCCTCATGAAAAAAACCTTTATGTCGTGGAAAATTTGTCATGCAGAGTAATAATAGGTTTACAACAGGGAAGAACAGTCAGGGTCCTTCTAGGCCCTCAGAGAGGCCCTAAGATATTCTAGATATTAATTAATTTTTTTATTAATTAATAATTTGACAATCAACATCAGAACAAAAACAATTCTGAGGAAATAAACCCTTCTAACCTGCCATTTGTGTTGCATGAACGGTTAAATTAAAGAAGCCACTTGTCAGCCTATCAGAATGCTGCTGACTCAGTGGTTGGATAAGAAAATACTATGCAGCTCTGCATAGTATTCTCCCCTAATGTGTTTCAGCTGTTCCTCGTTGCGTGCCCTGTGCTTGGTATTCAAGCCCTTGTCTTTCCTTTGTTCCCCGTTAGATCATTGTGGTTTGTGGTGAGTTGTGTCCTGTATGTTACCTGTTTTCCCGGTGTTACCTGCGTTATCCGTGTTCTCGGTGTTCCTGCCTTTTTGCATGAATAAATTACCCTTTACCTGAACTGTCTATTAGGTCCTGCCTGCCACCTGCTAATCTTGACAGTACGCCGTTTTCTAGACCCACCTCAGAGCGTAAATAGGTATACCTAAATAAGCGTGAACTTAAATAAACCAAAGCTTCTGAAATGAATTTCAACTCCACCAACAATTGTGATACCTGAGGATGACTCGAGCCACCAAGAGAAAAAGCTTTACTGTTGGGATCGTTTGATTTGTGCTGCTGTCATGCGTTTTGCACCCCGGGCGGTTTTCATATTCTCCTGAAGTTCACACACAGCTTGTGCAATGACGTGATTATTCATCAGGAGGATTTGTCAAGAGATAGCTGTTCCATAGATGACAAAAGTCCCGGAAAACCAAACAACAGCAACTTTGTGTCCGACACAGCTAGAGACTGGGACACAATTTCTTGTTTTTGCTAAGTTCCCACAGGCCTCTACAGAATTCGCACCTTTGGAACTGGTTAATGGGTTCTCCATTCTTGACCTTTTTAAAGGCAAGGCAAGGCAACTTTATTTATACAGCACTTTTCATACACAAGGCAAACTCAAAGTGCTTCACATATAAACATTGTCATACAATAAAATAATCAGTAAAAGAAAACATATGCAAAGAAATTAGTAAAATAGAAAGTTAAGGCATTTTAGAATAGAAAATGGATGGCTTGAAGACCTACTGAGCAGAGGCCAGATATAATCTCCAGAAAGCCCCGGGGAAACGGAACAGCTGGTATGACTTAAAAGCCTGGGAGCAGGAGTTGGAATCACTCCAGTCAGAATGTTGCTCTTCTGCTACATACAACTAGTCACAAACTGTAGGCCCATTGACCTTATTCAGTCAGTCATCGCATTGGTCCAATGGCATACAAATTCTCCCACCCACATATAATTAAGTCCAGTCAGGTCTACCACATAAGCGACCAAATCCAACTTCCAACAGGGAAAAGCCTGTACAGCCTCCACTTGCCGAAGTTGAAAGCTGTGAATCTCACACAGGATGTCAGGATGGAGGATGAATCAGAATAAACAGATCTTTCTGACCTAGCTGTTACCACACCAATAATTCTTGATAATTTTCCAACCAAAACGGCACAGGAACTTTGACAACTTTTTTTCTCGTGGACATATGGTGTTCCCAGGTGTTCCACTGAACAGTTTGGGGTAAAACTGTTCAGTGGAAAACCTGGGAAAATCATACACCCACGAGCCTACCGTGTACCTGAACGACTTATCGAACCACTCATCCAGGAATCAAATCCATGCATGAACTTGGAATAATTGAGCGGTCAATTTTTTTAGTAATTATTTTAGTAATCCAATAGTTTTTGTTCCAAAGAATGAAGCTATCCCAAGGATACACACTGACCAGAAGAAACTAAAATCGGTATCAAACTTTTATGCCTTTCGGACTACAGGGAGTTCCTGCAACCTTTCAGCGTCTCATGGACAAAGTTTTACAATATATCAGACCAGTTTATTTAGATGACATCATATTCAGTAGTTCCTGGGAACAGCATTTACTGAGTTGGCCACATCATGGTCAAGATTTGTAGCGTTAGTTCTACCATCCTCTATCTTTGTCGCTAACTTCAACCAAGAGAAACAATGTATTACACCATTGAACGAGATTGCTTGGCCATCAAGTGGGCCCTTGAATTCCTGAATTACTATCTATGAGGACCAACGTTCATTCTTGAAACCGACCAAAGGGCACTAACATGGATTGGTTCGATGAAGGATAAAAATGCCTCGGTAACCCACTGCAAACACTCAGCTTTAGCTTCCGGCATCAATCAGGAAAGTCAAACCGTTTTGCAGACTACCCGTCGAGGCTACCAGAACTGACCCTCACTAGAGAGGGGGAAGGTAGGGTAACAATGAGCCCTAAGTCACTAACTTCAATAACCTGTAGCAGTTCCCCTTACATGAACATGTATAACACACTATAACCACCTTTAACTAATAGCTTCAACAATCAAATCATCTCACCAAATGGCCAAAGAGAACATGTATACCTGATGCCCTTTATACATTTAGGGCATTTAGCAAACGCTTTTATCCGAAGCGACTTACAAGAACTACATTTGCCATAAGAAGTGAAACAATATATCGCTGTCAGTACAGTAAAGATGTTCATAGAGCCAAGTGCAAGTACTTACAATCGCAAGGATAACCCATTCCCCGTGTACAGCAATGCTAGCAGCTACTGCAGATATTACACAATGTAGTACTATGACTAACTGCAATGTAGATTAAAGTGCGTACAATAAGTGTGTACATTAAGTGCCAGGATGTACAACATACAATGGTGGCCGGAAGGAGCCGGGTAGCTATGCAGAGTCGAGGTGAACTCTGAACAGGTGAGTTTCGAGTCTTTTGCAGAAGCTGATGAGCGACTCTGTGATCCTGACATCGGCAGGGAGTTCGTTCAAACACTTCACCTAAAGGTATATAGTTATTTAATAGGTTCAAATGGCCGCTGAGGTGCTGCTAGCCAGCAGAACAACCTTGCGGTGTCATCAAGACCACCATGGTGTTTTCATGTTTATCTTCTATTTTTCAGAGCAATGCTATGGCCAAATCTATTTGTGTCATCCTTTTGTTTTGTTTGTGTTGATCAGTCTGTTTTCCTCCACTTTTATCTGTCTGTTGTGTCAGAATTGGTCTCGCGTTGAACCAAGTCTTAGTCACACGTGTGACAGTATCAGTGACACCATAGGATTAATATTGGTATTGCAGTGAAAAATTACAATATTAGATAGCGCTGTGTCTGCTCAACCCCTCCTCCCCAGACTCCAAGCTCACACCGGTCGACAGGTTTAGGACAAACTGAACAAACATGAGCAAACATTGAAAGAGGGTCCATTATTTGTTTTCCTAAAACCAACAGGTGGATTTAAGACAAGTCTACAAATTATGAATTATGAATATTATCAATTAAATTTTTGTTTATAATCCTGATGCTGACAATGGCGGTGAGTAACTATTAAAAAGATAAATAACAATGCTTTTCACTTGACCATTAAAAAAATTCCGTCTCAATGACCTCAGCCATAACACTAAAGTTATAAATGCACACGATTTCCATCAATAAATAAAATCGAATGAGAGAACTGGGTGTTTGTCATCATAACTTTCATTCTATTTTGATTAATTGGCAATCATAACTTAATAACCAACTCCCACAGACACATGATGGACAGGAAACCCTTCTATAACCCTCATCGTCAATTCTCACAATCTGTCTTTATATATTTACCTGATCAAACCGTCAAGTATCCTAAACAAAAGAACACTTAAATTATCCACCTCCCTGTATAATTTGATTGGTCTTAAGGTTTTAAGAATAGAAGAAGAGTTGGGCTTACCAGTAAAAAAAGGCAAGAGTTCTTCATTGTGGTGAGAAAGTTGCTGTGATCCCGCATACATTCATATGTGCACTGAAGGTACATTCTGTGCCAGTAGGCACAAGAGGCAGCTCATTTTGTCAGGCGTCAGGCATGTGGGGGTGTGTGTGTGTGTGTGTGTGTGTGTGTGTGTGTGTGTGTGTGTGTGTGTGTGTGTGTGTGTGTGTGTGTGTGTGTGTGTGTGTGTGTGTGTGTGTGTGTGTGTGTGTGTGTGTGTGTGTGTGTGTGTGTGTGTGTGTGTGTGTGTGTGTGTGTGTGTGTGTGTGTGTGTGTGTGTGTGTGTGTGTGTGTGTGTGTGTGTGTGTGTGTGTGTGTGTGTGTGTGCTGCGTGTGGGTGTATAATAAAATGTAATACTGTGGTATGTTTGTGTTGTGTGTGTTCTGTGTGTGTATGTTGGAATTTAACAAACTGAGCGCTCAGGTGTACTGAGCCTCACCTGTAGTGCTCAGGCTACTGTGTTTATTAAATGGATGCCAGGACTCCCCCCCCGCCCCCCCCCCCCCCCCCCCCCCCACCCCCCCCCCCCCCACACACACACACACACACGCACGCACGCACGCACGCACACACACACACACACACACACACACACACACACACACACACACACACACACACACACACACACACACACACACACACACACACACAGCTCTCACAGCCCTTCTACCAGGATTCAGAGATTGAGGCTGTATCTATGCAAATTATAATTGTGGATCTTCCGGTTTGGCTTGTTTCGTTCATGGCTCTTAAACCATTGTTTGTCTGCTATCCCATTACCTCTGAGGAGAGGCGGAGGGGGACCACCCATCCGGAAAATCCCACTCAAGGTTCTTAACTGTTGGCCCTGAACGTGCCTTCATGAACACAGGATAGCATTCAGTAAAATATGCAAATCAAGCACGACCAGAACTTGTCTGATCCCAGAAGGCATCGAGCACTGTCAGGAAGTGATTTGTGATTCTGGATTTGGATCCCTACTGTTGTCAAGATGACCATGATGGGATATAATGGGTAGAATAATAAAGTGGACTCTACTATGCTATAGTTAATAATAAACATTCCTGACATTCCATTCCTTTAACTTTAACTACAATTTGGGCAGAACCTTGAAGAACCCATCCCTATGTCCTCATGTTCAACTTACGACATTGAGACAGGAATCCTCATTATCATTATTTAATAACCTTATTTAAACGCACCTTGTAACCACACCTATGTTGATCTTCTATAAAGAGGAGACAGAGCACACATGCTAGTTTATTTTGTTCTATCCTATTCAATGTGCTCTTATGTGGCCCTCTCCATCTCCACATCTCCACTAAGTCTTGAATTGTCACTTTGAATTGTAATAGGCAAACTTATGTCTTATTATTTGATTTAGTGTGACATGGTAGGCGCCTGCCGTTGCTTCTCAGCCAGTTGGACAACTTAGTGAGTTAATGAGTGATAGCGCTATGACTCTCAGAGTAAGAATGCATCTTCTCTTGGAGAAAGGCCAAATGATTGAACGGCATGACATTCTTGCCCTCACACATACATACACAAACACACACACCTTTACACACAAACAAATACACACACACACACACACACACACACAGACACACATACACCTGTACAGGGCCGGCCCTGACCAATTTGGCGCTCTAGGCAAGAGCCCCCTACCCCTTTGGACCGCACAATAAATTAGACTACCAATGTTCATACACTCAGAGAAGCTGCAAAGCTTTGTCTTTGAGATACTACAGGTGAGGCTCAGTACACCTGAGCTCTCATAGTTTGTTAAATTCAAACATACACACACAAACACACACATACCACAACACACAAAAAACGTATTACAAACCAAGTAACAAGCAATGAGTCATAAATACAATATAAATAAGATGCACAAAATACTGCAGACGTTAGAACGTATAATAATAAAAAAAAAGTCTTGCAAAATAAGTGAAAATGAATCACTCATACAATAAGGTATGCACAAAATACTGTACATACATACATGTACATAGCTGACATGTTTTGATTTTCATTGAAGCGTGGGGGTTTGGATTGAGCAGCGGACCAGCTAGGTTGAGAGCTGCTGTTCCTTTTCCTTTTTAAAAACAAACACTGCATGACTAGTTAACTCCGGTTAAGTTGTTTACACGTTGCTTGGCATTTAAAACCAACTATTGCTTCGATAAGTGAATAAATTACATCAATAGCCATGTATTAAGCAGAGTTATGTATAGGGAACAGTTAGCTCCAGAGAAATTAAAATAGAAAGGTGAACAAGAGCCCGACAAAGTGACCAGTTGGCTATATTGCCAACTGGTCCTTCCTCTTCTTTCTTTTCCTCCCCTGGGCGCCACAGTGTTTAGGTTTCTTTGACATTGTGATGTGCAAATAGATAGCTTTCTCTTCTCCGGTCAGAATAATGTATCAAGTGGGTAGTTAAAGACCCTGGGTCCGAGACAGAATGCATTGCGCGCCCACTCGAGTTTCATGGTCCATGAAATCTTCCCGCTTTTTTATGTATCGAGCATAAATTTTTGTATATAGTATATAGTTAATGATTGTAGATAGAATTTATGTCGATATTTCCAATTTTGAAATATTTTTTGTACAAAATAATTGACCGTTTTGCCGTCGATGCATCGGAGGCTGGACGTCGAAAGCGACCGATTGCCAAAGAGGAACGAGAAGCTCTCTAAAATATATCTTAGAGAGTCGACGTTCAAGCCATGGAGGCAAATTAAACAAAGTCAAGGGTTTGGGAAGACAACCGACACCGCGTTCGCCGAAGTTCTTCTTCACGAGCCCCGCTAATCGAAGAAGAAAGGTGAGAAGAGCAAATCTTGCTTTATTCAAGCTTATACCGTGATCAGAAGTTCTGTTCTAATCATTTCAATTTGTTTTTAATTTAGGGATGAAGCTGAAGAAGCTGCCGCCGTACATAATTTCAGATGAAAGTAAACACAAATTCAAAACAGAGGCGCGCAGTGCCTCATGGGCTCGGACCCAGGGTCTTTAAGGTAACTCGCCCCTCGCAACCTCCCGATTCAGGTAGAGTCTATGGGCGGGGGGGGGGGGGACACGGAAACTAGTGCGCTCTTTTATTTGACATGTTATGTTATGTTGTCTAATATTTATTTCGACATACTGGTACTAAGTAATCTAAATATTTAAGTTAAAGTTAGATGAATACAGTATGCAAAAAAAAAATAAATAAAATATATATATATATATATAATATATATATATATATATATTATATATATATATATATATATATATATATATATTTTGGCGACCCCTGTGGATGGATGCACCCTTAGCATTCGCCTATACTGCCTACGCCCAGGGCCGGGCCTGCACCTATACACACAAATACATACACACTTATACACACGCAACCCCGTCGGCGCCGGCGGACCGGGAGGAAACTCGCCAACGCTCGGAACAGCGCCGTCTCTATGCACAAGTAGTCCAAGGGAGATACATCCCCTTCAACACGGCTGTAACCGTCCACCAATCAAGCAGGCACAGACCATCAGGGGGATTGAGATCACCTGGGGGAAGGCGGTGGCAGAGGAGTATTAAAGGCCGAGCACACGGCAGTCAAGGGAGAGAGACGCAGAGGTGAGGCCGACATGCTGTCGCCCTAACGTGTGGAATACTTTCCCCTAGGAATAGCTGAAGGACGCCGGGAGCAACATTTGCGCCGGACACCAAGACGGGCCTGGCCGGAGACCCCCCACCCCTTTTCCTCATAGTGGAAGTTGCCTTAGTTAATTTATGATTTTCCTTATTCCCCAGAGCGGTCCTGAAATAAAACCCTCGATCCGACACTGGGCTTGAGCGTCCTTTATTGGGAAACCCAGCCACCGACCACTGTTGCCACAACACACACACACACACACACACACACACACACACACACACACACACACACACACACACACACACACAGTTCTTTGGGACTCTTCATGCTTACGCCATCTTTGATACTCTATCTCTGCTGAAGGGCCTCTGTTCTTCTTGTCAGCTGGGCGCTCGCCTCCTTTTCATACAAGGGAAGCGAGCAAGGGAAGTGCCATATTTGGGTTTAATCCAAAATGAACAAATAGTTGGGAACGGTTGGAAAGTTGAAGAGAAAGCAGACTCTCACTTGTGTTAATGTGACCATAGTTTCAATGAAACAACACAGCCCACAATGTAAATGATTTGCTGTCAGTTTTATTCAACATGTCATCTGGCTTATTAACACAAAAGGCTTAAATCAACTGAAAATCAGGAAGAGCACAAGCCCCCATACACAACCTCCTCAATACACACGTTCACACAATACACACCCACACCAACGTAGACACGCGTACACACGTACACACACGTACACACGTGAGCACATCCACACAAGAAAACACAAACAGAAACATGCCCTCTCGTTCACATACATAAACATACACACACGTACACACACACACACACCCACACCCACCCACACACACATACAAAGATACACACGTAATTACACACATTCCCTCAGCGGTTGAGCTTGTTTGAAGAATTTAAAATGGAAGAAACACAACACATGAGCCAATAAGTTCAGTCTGCAATTGCATTGAAAATGACATCTCACATGATAGACATGGGAGCGATTATTTTCCATAAAGAAATACCTTCATGCATAGATAGACCCTGCTCATGTACGGGTCTGCTCATGTACAGACCCGAACCAGGAAAGAATGTTTAACTGAGCGGAATGAGCCGACGGCACAGCCAAACGCAAGGGATTTAATGTCATTCCGTATGTTGACAACGTCTGGGATAGGGACAGATCCGAACAAACTCGATCGTTCCTCGTGGGCCACGGAAGACTGTTCAGGCAACACGGCCCCACTCACAAGAAGCCATCTTGGAGGTTTTATACTTTGAAGCCATTCTAGCCGCCTCCATGATGAGAAAGTCTTTAAATATATTTAATAAATAATTCCTTATCTCGCCACGTTATCTCAACTCTAAGGACGGCATCAGGGCATCTGGGGAAACTCTAGCGACAACCAACCGACTTCACCACTTCAGCCACTCACTTCACATGACCACATACCCCGTGAAGATCAGGGCGGTGTCTCCTAGTGCCTTCTCTATGAGTCTTTTGGAGGTACATATGAGCGACAAATGGGATTCACATGAAATGCATTCAACATCAGTAGTTTAGATTGTGTTTATCGGTGTGTACAACAGCACGCCCTTCTCAATCATCAAGCACCGTCGTTGATAATGAGTGGGTGTAGAGGGCAGAGAAAGAGACAGTGGGGCGGGTGCAGACAGGGCCTCCCTGAAGGCCTTAACCGACACCAAAGTCGTAAATCCTTTCTCCATTTTTATTTGTTATTTTGCTTTTATACGGCCTGCGATCCAAATCCACAATGTTCCTTATTTTATGCGTTGATTTATTGGAGATGAACCAATAGCCTTTGATGTTAAACAGAGTTTCAGACGGGGCAGGTGTCAAGTGTTTTTAAACAAGTGTTTCTCACGGCAACAAACCAAAGGTGGATTGGGATTTGGTTTGACGGATTAAGAATGACACAATACGGTCAACTGAAGCAGGGAAGGGCACTGCTAAAGGCTCTGTTATGGTTCTACATCGGCGCAACGCAATGACCACGCAGTCGCTTCAACACAGTTGTGAACCTGTTTTGTTTCTGCGTCGGGTTTTATTGAGGGGACCAATCACAGCAGCAAGGGCTTGCTGCTGTCTCGACGTAAGGTAACACTTTTGGAGGACGTAATGGGTTCATAAACCCCCTTGCGTTGTGTTGACGTGGAACCATAATCGTTCCTTAAGACTTTGGGGTTTGCCCTGCTTTACAATGAACACAACAGGACACTGGGAGATTGATCGAGGGAGAAAGACAGTTGCAGATATAGATGAAGAAGAAGAATACGAGTCCACCCTTCTCCCGTGTATATACGCTCTCTGGCCTACACCTGAAACCTACGCTGGCCGAAGCTACACTCTCTGGGCGGACTCGGCGTCCCCCTCGTCTTCGGTCTCGTCGTCCCGGGCCTGAGGGACGGCGGTCAGCAGCACGGTGTCGGCGTGCACCTCCTCGTCATCTGATTGGACGACGGGCGTGTCGCCTCCGTCGCCGTCGGCGCTGGTGCCGCTGGAGCCGGACGACGTGGAGGAGCCGCGGCTCTTTGCTGGGCCCCAGCACTCCGGGCCGTTGTTGTTGTTCTGCTGCTTCGAGGGAACCCCCTGGCAGAACACCACCTCCTCCTCCTCCTCCTCCTGCTCCTCCTCCTCCTCCTCATCATCTTCGACTTCCCCCTCTGGGGAAAGATGTAGAGAAATTAATCAATGGCAAGAATGGGAAAAACGTATCGGAATGAGTGTGTCGTCACGGCTAGTTTATTATTCCTTATAGTTCCGTCGCACTGTGCGACTTTTCAACTAGCTCGTAGATTCAAATAACCAAGACTTTTCTATCGTCACTAGTGATTTCAATCATGATATCAATGAAAGGGTTAGCCAGCTGTGCTACACTAGCTCGTATCACTTCGTTGCACATAAAGTTAGAGCGAACAGACCCAGAGCCCCAGTAAACGTCTCCAGTTCCGCAATAAAATTCCAGTGATCATTATTAAATTAATCTGCAGTAGCGCCGCTCTCGCTATGGAACCGGCAGGATTCATCAAGTGCATCTCCTGCTGCCTCGGGAGTCCTGCGTCGAGCCTGCCACTTACCAGCCAATCAAAAAAAGAAAGGGGCTACATAATAGCCAATCAGAAAATAGGACTACTGTATGAGTAATATTTGACACAACAACCATTGAAGAGCAGTTATTCTGGAATCGTTCACGTGACTCTTCTGAATGTTTCTTCGTAAACACAGTGGAAACCACGGGAGCTGGAAACAGTAGGTCATCTCCTGCTTTAATGTTACAACAAATTTACAACTTGTTTTTCACAAACAATGACAACTTGATTGCTGTTAGAGAATTTTGCCCACATAATTAGCATCAGTTTTTCAATACTGAGCAGCTGTAGCCTAAATTCAGATGCTAGCCAACAGTTTTACAGCCTGGTCTCTCTCTCACACACACACACACACACACACACACACACACACACACACACACACACACACACACACACACACACACACACACACACACACACACACACACACACACACACACACACACACACACACACACACACACACACACACACGGAAAATTAATAATGAATGAATAATTGTTTGTCTTCAAAACTTGAGAGACCTGTTAAAGTATAGGCATTTGTTTTGTGAAGCTGTCCTGTAAAACTAAAAATTAGCCTTCTGAAAAACGATTCAGATGGACATCAAGAAATTCTTCACGAACAGAGGCAGGGGTAGAGGAGCAGTGAGGAGAGATGAGGAAGACGAGGGAGGTATGATAATTGCCAGTGGTGGACGAAGTATTCAAACCACAGACTTGCGTAAAAGTTGAGATACCTGTAAAATGTTACTCCAGTAAAAGTGGAAGTACTCCCTTTAAATGACCACTTGAGTAAAAGTATAAAAGTCCTTGGCTTCAAAATGTACTTAACTTATCAATTAACTTATTAACTTGTAAATTTATCAACGCTGGAGTTGATAAGTTACCGGACTACTTGCGGAGTAATAAGAAAAAAGTGAATCAGGCAAAAAATCCACTTTCCTTGACAGTAGTGATGGATTCAATGATTATTTTCCGTGATTCAGTTTGCGTCGGTCAGTTGAAGTCGAATCATGGAATGCACGGTTCTCACTCAGACTCAGCTTATCCCTCGTTCTCATTCTCAAACGATCGTGGAAGTCGGTCATCAACCAACACAACATTACAACTTTAACCAACCACAGCGGGATGGGGGGTGTAGTTGATTAACAGTCATTCATGCATGTCGTGGAAAGGAACGTTGAAAGAAACGACAGGTTTTTAGAATGTAGTGGAGTAAAAAGTAAGATTTTCCCCTATGAAATGTAGTTGAGTAAAAGTTTAAAGTCTCAGTAAATAATGATACTCAAGTAAAGTACAGATACGCTAAAAAGTTGACCACTACTGATTATTGCCCACATTAACACTAACATTAATATTTATGCTGGTAATAGCCAACAATTGCTAGTATTGTGTGCTGTGATTTGATCAATGGTTTAATGGCAAACTTAAATAAGTTTGCTGCATGTCTGGTTTTGCCTTGGAGGGAAGTACATCCAAATTGTGCTCATACAGTTTTGTCAATACTGAAAAGGTAAGCTTCCCTGTTAAGTAGGAAAGCCTATGAAATACATGCAGTGAGTATAGGCCTATGTGGATTTTGCTGGATAGTGGCTGCTACACTACTTGGGGGGCAGAGTGCTGGAGGAGGAAGAGGATGAGGAGGAGAGTAAGGAAGAGGAAGAGGAGGAGTAGAGAGGGGAGAAAAAACACAGGCTGGGCAGTCCAGGGCCAGGAGGAGGAGAGACAGGCAAGAATCGGATGAGGACATGATGGGGGCTAGATGTAAAACTATTCAGAATATGGAGGAGGATATCTGTGACCTAGGGGAGATATATTTTTTGTCCATGTCGTTCTGCCAAACTTATGGGGCTAAACCCATATTTAAACCACTGAAGTGCAAGTGAGAAGCGCCAAACCTAAGTAGCTTTGTGGGCGGTTCTATGGCGATGTTGCTATTTTACCGGCGGAAAAATTACTCTTGCGCCTGGCGCAAATCTAAAAAGGATTGGTCTGAAGTAGCCTAATTGCCCGTAGGTGTAGTTTGGGCGTAACGTGCAATAAACCAATGAGAGTGCCATCTCCCATCCCCTTTAAGAGCCATGAACGCATTTGAATCTGACGAGTTGAAGTTTTGACAGCGCGTTTGCAGTCTCCGATGAGACAGATGCATGACCACATGAATTTCAAACTTCAAATGGCTCTATTTAAGGCCTAATAATATGGCCTAATTCACACATGGAATAGCGTTTTCTTCGACAACTAAGTCCTGCTGAGTCCTCAAATTAATTTCGGCAAAGAAAACATAACACACGTATGATATGCGGTAACTGTGGTTCCATTTAATGAAATATGCAATACAATAACAAACATCGTTTCTTACCATTGTATGCATTAACGTTATCGACTTGTGTTCCTAATATGCATGTGTCCCCCCGTTAACATTGCCATGGACTGTATTATGCGTTACGTGTTGAGTTTGCTTGTGTTTAAACAGATGGACGCACACACGCGCGTCCGCCTTCATTAATTATTTTACGCATACACGCACGCGCGCCCGAGTTATGGGCTTGTACACGATGTCTGTGTCAAGAAAATATGTGTTTGCTGTACGGTGTTTGTAGATGCATTGATTTAAAAGTACAACTTATTACCGCTGTATCAGCTGTTCTTTCCCGAATAATTTACCAAGAATGTGTGGCTAGGTAGATGAGAGAAGCAAAGTGTATGCGCGAGGTGCAGCAACATTATGCATGCGCCCTCAAAATATCATCTGAACAACACACCAACAACACACTGCAAAATAGCTCCAGGGAACGTTTGTGCAATAACACGCCTCCTCCGAACCGCCCCTTGGGGCGCAAGTTCACTCCCTAATTTACCGACGCCTAGCGGTGGAGGGAAAAGAATGCTCTGTGTGCCAGTTGCAATGCAAACTAGCGACGACACATGCGTCAGTGTAGAAAGTCAATTGCTCTGGATACAAGATTGGGCCCTGTATCTTATGAATGCATGTTGAACAGATTAAGTGACAGTTGACCCCACCTAATACAGCTATAACTGCAAAGGCAGCTAACCTCACCGGTTCCGCGGTAACAAATGTAGGACTATTTGATTTTTGTCATTGGCCTGTAATTGCTTGTGGGGTCTGATCATGGCACACTACCGGGGGGGAGAAGAAAGGAAAAGAAACATTGGCCCCTGTTTGTTGGTATGGTTTATATTTTATTTTTAGTAGAACATATTCGTCAATATGAGCATGGCGGAGACGTTCTCTGGTACCTCAACAGTTTAAGACGTAACTAAATCAAATTTCAACCGTTTATCTTCGTTCAAACAATTTAACAACTCGACACACTTATCTTCAATAATATCTAAACAGAATTTCGATATCATTTAAACTTTCTTCAGAATCACAGTTTTAGTTTCATACCGGCTTCGTTTTCAGTTGATCTCATTGAAGACGTCTGCGCATTCTTACACTCCTACTTCTGAAGGCATTGTATGTAACTCAATCATTTTCCAACCGTTTACCTTCGTTTAGACCATTTAACAAATCTACACAATAGTATCTTCAATAATATCGAAACGGAATTTCGATATCATTTAAACTTTCTTCAGAATCACAGTTCTAGTTTCATACCAGCTACGTTTCATTGGTCTCATTTATTTACATTGACGCCGGAGCGTGAGGACGTTCAGCAGTGTTGCCAGATTGGGCGGTTTTTCCCGCACTATGGGCTCTATGCACAACTCCACTACTTCCTGGATTTAGTGCAGCTCCTTCATTTCCTGTTTTACATTACTGGACAAACTGATTAATCCAAGTGTGTCTGAGTAGTCACAATGGTCAGACACACCTGGATTAATCAGTTTATCCAATAATGTAAGACAGGAAATGAAGGAGCTGCACTAAGTCCAGGAAGTAGTGGAGTTGTGCATAGAGCCAATTGGACTACTTTTAATCACACACCGGCTCGCAATTCCCACACACACACACACACACACACACACACACACACACACACACACACCAGCACACACACACACACGCACACACACGCACACACACACAATTTTACATTTCTGCATTTTTAGCAATGCTTTGCGCTTCTCAATCAGCTGTCACTTTATTTGTTTCCAACCATTTACATTTCTTTAATAGGTGTGCATTGTTTACTCCGTTTAGACTTTTGAACTTTGGTTCAATTCCCTTCACTTGATTTAAGCAATTTAACGTTTCTTTATTAATCTATGTGGCTTTATTAAAAAATGATTTTCAACCTCAATTCATACTACAGCACTCAGCATTTTCTGCAGGAAAACCATTTTCTAGTTGAGATTTGGAATTCTGAAAGTTTCCCGCCTAATAACTGGGAGGGGCTCAACCTTACACATTCCACATACATTTTTTATTGGACTATTTCTCCGTCTTGTAGTGCTAATAGGAGCCGCATTTGTTTAGATTATCGCTCTATTCTCTCCTTCATTAATGTCAGATATCATCACTGTCATCACCAAGTAAGTAGACTTGGCCTCAGGTCAAATACTGGGTAAATTCTCTATAAGCGAATGAAAGTAAATTTAAAGAAAAATATCAACATCACCGACAATTATTATTATTAAAACTTATTATCCATGAATATGAGCTGACTGTGGTTGATAGTGAGCAACCATTCCCAATAGCAAAAACATTTCTTCATTTTTGTGACTGCTAGCCAATACATTTTTTTTGTTATGAATATGTATGTTTTTGACATTTTTCTGTAGTTTCACACTTTCCTGAACCTCAGTAATGGTTCAGCATCAATAATGCAAGTTGTTTTGACTATCTTCATCAAGCATGATAATTGAAGGAGGGAATTTGAACTGCCTGTTACACTACAACAAGCCAGTAGTTGGCCTAATTCAAGGGATTGGCACTTTAGTACCTCATTCAAGGGATTGCCAGTTGTAGAGTATACAGTATATCACTACAACTGGCAAACACTAATATGTGTCATTGGTCAACCTCCTGCACCAATAACCTCTCGAAGACGATGGGCCCTATCTTGCATCCAGCGCAATTGACTTTCTACACCGTGTCGTTGCTAGTTTTCAACTGGCGCGGAGCGTTCTTTTCCCACCACAGGCACGCGTCGCTAAATCAGGGAATGATCTTGCGCCCCGAGGGGCGGTTCAGCAAAAGGAGGAGGCGTGTTCTGGCACAAACATTCCCTGGTGCAATTTTGCAGTTTCAGAAAACAATTCCGCCACAAACTAGGGAATACCTGGTTTAAAGTCAGTGGTGTGTTGTTCAGATGCTATTTTAAGGGCGCATGCATAATGTTGCTTCTGCACTTCGCGCATACACATTTGCTTCTCTCATCTATCTAGCCACACATTCTTGACACAGTAATATGTTGTACTTTTAAATCATTGCATCTGCAAACACTGTACAGCAAACACATATTTTTACACATTGTGTACAAGCCCATAACTTTTAGGATTGCTGATTATTTGATCATGAGAAAACATTGTTTTACCGCAAGTGAGTGTTAAAAAGAATGAATGAATGCGGGCGCGTGTGTGTGTAGGTGTAAAATAATGAATGAATGTGGGTGCGCGTGTGTGCGTCCATCTGTTTAAACACAGGCAAACTAAACACGTAACGCATAATACAGTCCATGGCAATGTATATTAACGGGGGGGACACATGCATATGAGGAACACAAGTCGATAACGATAATGCATACAATACTGGTAAGAAACTATGTTTGTTAATGTATTGCGTATATCATTAAATAGAACCACAATTGCCGCATATCATATGTTTATTAAGTTTTCTTTGCCGAAATTTATTTGAGGACTCTGTATTTCTGAAGTTGTGGAAAAAAACGCTATTCCATGTATGAATTGGGCCATATTATTAGGCCATAAACTGAGCCATTTGAAGTGTAAAAATTTATGTGGTCAGGCATCTGTCTCATTGGAGACTGCAAACGCGCTGTCAAAACATCAACTCGTCAGATTCAAATGCGTTCATGGCTCTTAAAGGGGATGGGAGATGGCACTCTCATTGGTTTATTGCACGTTATGCCCAAAACCACACCTATGGGTAATTAGGCTACTTCAAGGTAACCCTTTTTAGATTTGCGTCGGGCGCAATAGTCATTTATCCGCCTGTATAATAGCAACATCGCCATAGAACCGCCCCCAAAGCTACTTGCGTTTGGCGCTTTTCACTTGCGTTTGTAACCGAAAGGTTGCTAGTTCGATCCCCAGCTCATCCTAGCTGAGTGTGTCCCTGAGCAAGACACTTAACCCTAACTGCTCCTGATGAGCTGGCTGTGTCCTTGCATGGTTGACTCTGCCGTCAGTGCGTCAATGTGTGTATTAACTGATGTAAGTCGCTTTGGATAAAAGCGTCTGCTAAATGCCCTAAATGTAAATGTAAATGTTTCAGACTGTTAAAATGGGGCCCGGAGAATGTAAAGGCTTAGTTATGGTTCCAACGCAAGGGCATGACGTGCACCTCCCAAAAATTGTAACCTTGCATCGAGGCGAGCAGCAAGGGCTGTGATTGGTCCACCCACTAAAACCCAAAACAGAACCCAGGTTCACGACTGCGTCGAAGCGCCTGCGTGGTCATTGCGTTGCGGCAACGTGGAACCATAACTGAGCCTTCAGTGTTACGTTTTACCTGATATAACCAACAATTATGCAGCTGTGATAGACCAACACCATGGAACATGCGGGGGGCCATGTCGGCCTTGTTTGACCTGTCTCCCTCTCCACTGTCACTCCCAAAGTTAAAAAACTTAAATCGTGGATTATTGAGAAAAAGAGAGAGCCCCGGGGGGGGGGGGGGGGGGGGGGTGAGGAGTAATGAATACAAATGAGTCATTCTGCAAGATCATACTGGCAAGTCGTAATACAAATTCCCATGGTCCAATCCAAGTTTAAAATATTAAAGAAAATGCATGTTATGTTTGCCTGTCAAATGCAGGTTTAGATGCCAAAACTGAAAAAGGAACAAAAAAAGTACAAAATACGGCCCTCTGACGTCAGTCAGAGGGCCGTTCAAGTGTCAACCCCACCCAATCCCACATCTGTTTATATGCAAATATGAACATGTTTATAATATAATTCTGTCTAAATCATTAGGGCTAGCGAGGGGAGGGCAGACGGCAGCAGCAGGAGGGGGTGTGTGTACCTGGCAGCGGGGACGCCAGCGCTCCATCGTCGGCCCCAAGGCCTGAGTTGAGGAACACGTCCAGGGCCTCCTGGTCCGAGATGTCCATCAGGTCCATCTGCTCCAGCACGTCCACGTTCACCTCCATGGACGAGATGCTGCCCATCGGGGCTGTGGAGCCAAAGAGCACAGAGGAGATAGGGTCGATAAACAAGCAATATTTTGATGGATTACCCATGCAGTCTGGCCCCTAATATAACTTAAATAACCATAGTAATGATTATATGCGCATTAGTATTGTGTAGAAGCAGAATAATTAACAACGGCTATCACTACACATTTATTGACATGAGAAGGACTAGACTAAAGGTACACATTTAAATGTTTTTATGTTAATAATTAGTAATTTCTTTTTTTGAGTATTACATTTTCTTTTTTTCACTTACTCACACACACACACACGCACACACACACACACACGCACACGAACACACACACACAAACACGCATACCCAGACACACACACACACACACACACACACACACACACACACACACACACACACACACACACACACACACACACACACACACACACACACACACACACACACACACACACCACACCCACACACACACACACACATACCAGGTATAGATACAGTTTAGGCATGTAGATCAATGACAAGCCGTTTAAACAGTGCTCTCTCTCTCTCTCTCTCCCTCTCTCTTTTCTCTCACGCTGTCAATCTCTTAAAGTAAAAAGATCTCCAGCTCTGTTTTGCCCTCGGACAATTTTCGTGGGAACCAAACGGTTTGTAGTAGATCCGCTGCTTGTTATGACCGCACATTTATTAGTATCCATGATCTACGATATCATATTACGATGCCACTGATTAAGGAGAAAAATATTTCTTAACGTCTGAGTTTATGTTTATGGCCGGGAAGACCCGGCGGGGGAGTTATGAGTAATGCATATATCTCATAAAGTAAAAAGTCATCAAGGTGATAAGTAGGCCATTTGAGGAAAGATATAGGAACAAATCCTACAATCATTTCATTTATCATGTTCAATTTCTTGAGCATTTTTTTTTTCTCTTACATTTGCTCTTTTCCAATGGGTGAAGTGTTTAGAATAAATGTAATTATATGCATGCGATTTGTTTGCTCAACATGCTCCAACCCAGGCGTGTTCACATTCCACAGTCACGCAGTCATGAAGGTCACGTGACCTGACATGAACATAGGTACAGGATGTTCATCCACGCACGTTTCCTGCAGTCGATCTGCAGGTGAGAGGAGGAGAGGTGGACGTCGGCCTCCTGCTGGAAGGCCTCCTCGAAGAAGCGCTGTCGCTCCCTGACCTTCAGACGCTTGTGCGTTGTGCCGTCGCTGTCCCTCATCTTCTGAGCGTTGTCTGTCTCCGCTGTGAAGGGAAGCAGACAGGGCACACACGCGCTACTGTCACCATGAATCCTCCGCTGCCGCCACTGATGCATAGCGCGACAGGCCTGTAAACTCTGAAGGGCTAAAACAGCTCTGTTGTACCGACATGGAGACGCCTTATGTGTCCATACCGCTCCTAATAAACGATGCTTATTAATATACATATCTTCATATATATTTTACATTGAAAAGTATAATGTGACCAGATAAATTTCCATGCCCATGTGTATGAAAGGACCAAGAGCTACGAGCGACACAGTCCTGCTCAAGTCTGCTCACACCCCCTTGTCATGCTCCGAGCCCACTCCCACTGAGCTCCAAGCTGACACTTTCTGTGTGTGTGTTTGTGTGTGTGTATGTGTGTGTGGTGGTCTGTGTCAAATGCTGAGCATGCTGTGATTGTGGTTTGTGCATGACAAATTTGCAGATATCGGAGGTTAATGTTACCCTGTGTGTGTGCGTGTGTGTGTGTGTGTGTGTGTGTGTGTGTGTGTGTGTGTGTGTGTGTGTGTGTGTGTGTGTGTGTGTGTGTGTGTGTGTGTGTGTGTGTGTGTGTGTGTGTGTGTGTGTGTGTGTGTGTGTGTGTGTGTGTGTGTGTCTCTGTGTGTGTGTGTCTCTGTGTGTGTTTCTGTGTGTGTGTGTGTGTATGTGTGTGCGTGTGTGTGTGTGTCTCTGTGTGCATGTGTGCGTGTGTGTGGTGTGTGCGTGTGTGTGTGTGTGTGTCTGTGTGTCTCTTGTGTGTGTGTGTTGTGTTGTGTGTGTGTGTGTGTGTGTGTGTGTGTGTGTGTGTGTGTGTGTGTGTGTGTGTGTGTGTGTGTGTGTGTGTGTGTGTGTGTGTGTGTGTGTGTGTGTGTGTGCAGCAGGGGCTCAGCCTTGTGTTGACAATGATTGGAATGCACAGATTATGTAAACCTCATCTCCACCCTAGACTCTATATTGCACTTGAGTACATGTGTGTTTGTGTCTCTATATCTGCCTCTGTCTCCTTTACGATGTACTTTTCTCTCTCTCACGCTGTCATTATCTTTAAGTCAAAAGTTCTCCAGTTTGAATAGTCCTTCAGGTTTTTCTGGTCACATAAAAGCCAATGTAATTTAGACATTCCAAGATGGCCTCTCCCAATCAGACCAGCATATGGGAGGTATTCCACTCTTTCCAGCCGAGCACTGGGAGTGCTGCTACAGTCACCATCTTCTCCCTGAGATATTTCCCTGGGACATAGCTTGAAATACCCTTTTAGCATTTAAACATAGTTTAGTCTCATTACGTTGCTTCCCAGTGATCTTCCAGTGGGATTATAAACGGCATATGCATGAGAGACCCAAGAGTACGATGCGTATACGGTACTCAAAATACCTTTTGTTTCACCATAGTGGTGAGGAGTTGGAGGGCTTGTAAGCTAAGGCCTTCTGTATGAGTGTGAGTGTGTTTTGTGTTGTGTTTGTCATCTACCATTGCTATAATATTTGCATAGTATGTGTTTAATGAGTCAATAATTTTATTGCAGTATAATGAAGATCATTATAAAATAACGAACCAGGAAATAGAAAGAAGCCAAACCAGGCACACCCAATCCCACCATATAACAATCAGCATTCATTTCAATAGATTTGGCCGAAGGTCTGCTGGTTGGCATGGTACTATTTGTTTAGTGTATTATTATTTGCAATGATTCATTCAGGTTCGGCAACTGAAATCGTGAGAATTCAGACCCAAACCCACATGCTCATAGAGTGGTATAATTTAGGGCCATTAAGGTATCCAGGAATGTGCTGGTAAACTCAGTATCTATTGGGACCTGGAGAGATCTGGAGATGGTTATATTAATAGCCTTTATGAGGAAAGCTCTGTTGCCAACAAATACTAATTATGTCTCTCAATTAAGGTCTAGTTAGGGAGTGTGTTTGTGTGCGTGAGAGAGAGTTGGTGGAAGGTGAAATAAATTTTTTAGGCCCGCACACTGTTTTGCATGCATGCAAACATACACATACCCTCATGTTATTGTTGGCTTTTGTTCATGAAACAGCCCGCAATAACATCAAGAGATGTACTGCTTACACGATATACGTATGTGTGAATGTGCGTTTGTGTGTATGTGAGTATGTGTGCTTGTTTGTCTGTGTGTGTGTGTGTATGGGTGTATGTGTCTGTGTGTGAGTATGTGTGTTTTTGAGTGTGTGTGAGTTTGTGCATGTGTGAGTATGTCTGTACACACGTAGGCCTGTGTGTGTACCTTTATGGAAATCTAAACATCAAAAGGATAGCGTGTGCATTAATAGCACAGTTGAATTCAACATTTTCCACAGACGGTAGGAAGACCGCTAATATTTGCTAATAAATATCTGCTAATATTTATTAACAAATCGTGTTTTTGCACTCTGGTTTCTGGCCCATGCAGTCTACCTCCCAGGAGTTTTATAGTGGTGTCTAATTTCTGGATCTGAGATTACATCAACATAATCAAGAAAATATTCTTCAAAGCCTTTAAGGTATTGATGAGTTCAGCTAGAGTGAAGATACCTTTGGCTCGGATATCTACCTGCTATTGCTACGTACATATCTTATTGAAGCCGCTGTTTTTTTTCCACTGTACAATATGCTGCAGGTACACTCCAGATGTACTCTCTAGCACACCCTACAGGCACGTACTTGTGCTAGAACCTAAAAACTGGATGAAATAACAACACCCACCACAAAACCCCACGTGAAGCGTTTTAACTGTGCATGGATTCACTGTGCCAGACCACACTGAGATTTATTTGACACTCCCTACATACCCTACATTGAACCATGATTCCCTAACACTCACACTAAGCGTGGTTCCCTAAACCAGTACCCTCATTTAGGTCTT
>OLKM01000980.1:0-18166 GCA_900291075.1 Melanogrammus aeglefinus | reverse complement strand
GCTATTATCTTGGAGCGGCTGCGGGAAGGGGGCTGAAGCAGCTTAGACAGCGAGAACCAGGGCTTGTTTTCCGGAATGGAACGCTCATGCAGTGACAAAAACTCTACCGTTTACCTCTCCCCGCGATCATCGTCGAGCTTTGGTCAATATTCATTGAGGCTTTGAAAAGGAATTTGACAGCAATAAACCATGTGTTTGGCTGTGCAAGGCTCATTGGCTCACTATGTATCGCGCCGAAATCGATAATAACATATCTCCAAGAACACAGGACAGGGTATGCAACCAGGTGCTCACCAGGGGATGCATGCCATCACCAAGATCGGAAGTCTCACTGGTGTGAGACAACAGGCGGGCTCGTGCTCTCCGGTCCTCTTCCTCCTATGTAATCGACTGGATCATCACACACACCACCAATAAGCATAACAAAGAATGGCACCCAGTGGAGTTGACAGCACACCTAAACAATCTTGGACTTCTCGGATGACATTGCTTCTGACTTTCGATCATACAACCAATTCAGATGCAGAACAAGCAACACCGCCTGGAAAATAGCCGGCGCAGCTGAGCCTTGGGATCAATGTGTAATGGGCCAAAACCAAAACACACACATACAGCCAGATTAACAAACTTACACGAATTCGCACACACGACGCGACCAACTCTCTCGAAGAGCGTCACAATCCATACTTTACCGTAGAACGTGTGATAGCTCTGACGGAGGGTCATAAAGCAGGACGGTTAAAGCAAGAATTGGTAACGCTAGAAAGTGCATTCAACAATCCTCACCAAGATCTGGAAAAGAAAAAACATCTCTCCTCAAGACCAAGCTTTCAATGTTTTCAGATCGTACTGGGCTTTAGGGGATCCGAAACATGGAAAGCACCACTTACCAATTATAGCAACTACGAACATTTCCACAAACCACTGCCTGGAACGCATCCTGGGGATCTTCTGGCCAAACTCATCAACAAACATCATACTGTGGGAACGTTCCAACGCAGGAACCAAATAGAAGCACAGATTGAAAGTAGAAAGTGGATTTGGATTGGACACACACTAAGTAAGAAACAACCACACCGAATATACCAAACAGCACTGACATAAGGAGAAAACGGGGGAGAGGTCGTCCCAAGAACACCTGGAGAAGAAGCACAGAGCAAGAGTGTCCAAGAAGGAAGGGCTGACGCGTGGCAACAGCTGGAGAAGATGGCCCCAAGACAGGCGAGGGTGGAAGCGAATTTATCAATGGCCTATGTGTTGCACCCAAAAGGGAATACAAGAGGGCCTAAGTGTAAGCATTTGGCGTGTGGATGGCACTGACTCTGTTCAGTAGAAGTGATATCGAAAATCTCAAACAATTTGCCTTCACTCTGACTACCACATAGCCCTCTGGCTGGATGACCTGCAAGTTTAATTCTGTTAACTAATCTCTTGGATCTGACCCTTTGTTCGCAGCAGGTGCACCTTGCACAAATGCGGCTACCATTTATCAATTACAATAATCCCAAACAAATCAAACCATGAAATGTTAAAATGCAATACACAGTGGCTGATCAGGATATGTGTACGGCTACTACCTGATGTATAAAGTTCAAAGTTTTTCCGCTGAAATTCTGAATTTATTCCGAGACGTAATTTTGATTAAAAAATGTTTTACTCTGTAAACACACATTGGATCTGTTCAAAATAGGATTAAATGGCCAAATTTTTATCTGTGTCAAGCTATACATCTATAAAAACAAAAAATAATTATCTTGTGCATCCCTATGTCATGGCTTACTCGTCACTTTTTTTTGGCACCGTCAAAAACAATTTCCCTCTTGACACTGTATATAACGAGCCCTAAAGGCCCGTAATGAAGCATTTAAAAAACTAAAACATTAGCCAAAAACATGACAGCAGTTGTTTACGTAAGTTCTTTTTCTGTTTCTCTACTAATTATTTTAATACTTCTGCCACTTTTTGGTGGGCCCCAGCCGTCAGTTGTCCTGAACTTGAACCTTAAAGGCGGTGGCTTGGTGTGTGTGCATGCTGGTAGAACATGAGAAAATAGGTGATTAAAGGCTTGGTGGGCTTAATAAGGTCAAGAGGAACGGCCTTCTGATCAAAACGTTGAGCTTCTGGCTCAACTAACATACATGCATACTTTAGTGTTGTACCTACATTTTGTGAGCATGCTATAGGGAATGGTATGTAATTGCATTGAACCAAGCCTCATGCACTTACCTTGAGCATTTGCAGCATCAATTGCTGCTGTCAAGGCCTTCAATGCTGTCAAGTGCTCTCTGTGGAGTTACTTTAGTCTGGATTGTGTATCATCATGTCGCCCTGGTTGCCCTTCCTCCTCCATATAGGCATCCTTGTTGGTTTAAGAAATAACAGTCAATAATTTCTAGGACATACTAGCATTCATAAATGATGGTAACACCTGTACAATGGTTTTTATGTTTTATGTGTCGTGTCAATCGTTACATTAATGATTGTGTCAGAAACTTATGATACACATAAATTGTATGCTTTACCTGTGCTGACTCTGTGCTGCTCTGCGCTGTAATGGAGATGTAGGGTTTGGAGGTCACTGAACATGTTGAAGTTCTGGGTGGCACTGGAGGAGGTGTTTTCTTGTAAGGTGGTAATACATGATGACACCTTGAAAGAATTTGAGAAGAGAGCCAGATATTTAATAATAAGAGAAGAACCAAACAGGATTTCCTCTGGTTCCTACGAAAACCAAAAATAGCATTGCTCAAAGCTGGCATATGGCTTTATGAATCACAAGTTTATTTAATACATTTAATCTGTAGGGACAATTTTGATTCATATGTTATCCTTACTGTGAATGTAATACTATTAGTCACAAAGAAAGCCTTGTTCACCTCGTTTCTGTCCGACCTGGCAAACAAACAGGAAGCTCCAATATCCTGTTTGTAGTTTTTGTTTGATTTTGCAGTTTTTTTATTCACTTGTTTTAGCTGTTATTTGCCATTAACAACTTCAACCTACTGAATGTCTTGTTTCCATACCAACATGTCAGTGTGCCTGTAGTGGCGAGTTTCAGCCAGAGCTATCATTCTGATTAGTTGAGCTATAATTCCCAATATTTAAATATAGTTGATTGATAATCGTTTCTCCAACAAGATAAGAAAGCCTAAAACCATAAGAACATAGTTGTTTACGTTTAGCAGGCGCTTTTAGCAAAAGCGACTTACAATAAGTACATTGGCCGGAGAAGCAGAAAGATATTCACAGAAACAAGTGCCAAGCACTTACAATTGTTAGGTTAACCCAATCCCTGTACACAAGAAAGATAGCTAGCACATATACGAATATAAAATCATTAAGGGAAATTGATCACATACAAAATGCGTAAATTACTGCAAGCTCATATTCATTGGAATCAAATCTGCACTTGCTAGAACTGTACTATCACGTTATTCCGTTTCATTTGAGAGAGGGTTGATGATGTCTGGTAACGCCACATTCAAACTGCACACGTCCGTCGACGGATGACAGAGGGCGTGTCTGACGCATGGGGGATGCGATCTGATTGGCCGTCGGATCCGTTGCTGCCTGAAAATTTGAACATTTCTCAACTTTTTGACGCAGGCAACGGAGCCGACAGAAAGGACCCAGAGAGCGGCCCACGCAAAGTCAATGAGATCTGTCAACGGACGGATGCAGTGTGAACACTGCGTTAGACGTAACGATACGTTTTCCAACAACCAACCTGTGCTGCTCTGGATGGATGGTCCTGACTGTTGTGGCAGAGTGCTTGCGTGGGTGGTGAGGCGGGAAGTAGTAGAGAAGGAGAACGACTTGCCCTCGTCCTCCCTCTTCCTCATCCCGGGGAGCAGCCCTGATCAATGGCCCGCACGTAGCTGTGGCTGCCGCATTCCGGGAAAACTGCCCGCGGAATGGGCAAGGACTCCAGTGACTCTCCATGGGCATGGGCCTCACACAGCCTGGGACGACTGCATCTCCCTGAAGACCTGTTCACATACTTGCCTCCGATCTGCCCATTCCACCTCCAGCTCGCTGACCTGTGGGCGTCCATGAGGGTTGCAAAGGGTTGGGAGGAATAATACACAAATAATTATAATACAATAATATACAAATAATAAAATAAAAAAAGAATAAAAAATATGCATTTCATATAATGATACTCTAATTCATTTTAAAACTCAAATGTGACATGGCCAACACAATGACCGAAACCACCCATTACTACCAATAAACATTGTTATGCTCTCATGTACCTCCTAAATGATTGCGTCGTCCACATGCAATATGATGTCACAATATATCAAATCCCTATTGCGGTGCATGTGCAAGTAGACTCTTGGTGTCACATACTTAAAGGTCCCATGGAATGAAAATTTCACTTTATGAGTTTTTCTGAAGTTAATATGAGTTCCCCTAGCCTGCTTATGGTCCTCCAGTAGCTTGTTTTAGGTGTACAACGAGCACTAACTATCCTGCTCTGCCTTTGAAAAAACAAAGCTCAGACGTGCAGTTTTGGAATCTTTCCCCTTATGTTGTCATACGGGGGAAAAGTTACCTCCCTTTGCCCAATCAGCGACAACCGTGCGAATGCCACATGTGTGTGTTGTGTGTGTGAATACACAGGCGGCTGCCCACTGCCCGCTGCCGCCCCTGCCGAGGGTGGTGGTCCCTTGTGGGTAGCGGGCAGCGAGGCTCTTGGCGGGAGACAATTGCAGTCAATCATCCCTTTTTCCTCCATGTTGCGTTTCAGTCTACTTTTGGATTGATGTGTAAATGGAAGAACCAGAGACGTCAATAGAACCTGACGCAGTCGTTAGAGAATTCATAATATCGTCTGGAGGCGCACACAGCTTTTTGGCCATGAATATAGATACCTATGTAATAATATGATATTTTAGATATAGAGCTCCAGGACACCCACCGGAGCACCCGGAGTGTTCTAGAATATGTACAGAACACGGCCAACAAGGCTGTGTGTGCCTCGCCATTGTGATATACATTCACTGTTGACAGAGCGCATGGACCGTGGCCGCAAGCTGGTCAGGGCCACACCCCCAACCCTCCTCCTTGACCTGCCTCTCTCCTCCTTGTTTTGCATTAAAAGCTACAGAAACCAAAACGGCATGTTTGGGGAAAGCGCAATGTGCGACTGGCTCGTAGTGGCTGTTATTCTGCCCACATATTGGCATTTTGGGATTAAGAGGTTAATGTGCCGACTCCAGTGCCAATCCCAGGTTCCCATACAAAATACAGCACACTCCGATTCTGACCATTAGGGAATACAGTTGTTTCTTCATTAAAAAATATTTGATATTTACCAGAATTACTTCAGACTGCAAAAGGAAAATCTCGACCCAAAAATAGGAGATGAAACAAACAAAGTTGTAAGCCAACTAGTCTAGTAGCCTGTTGATATTTAAAGGGGCTCTACCACTGAATAAAACTTTATAGCCTAAATGTTGGCCGCCTGATTAATGGTAATGGAGTAAATATTTGACCACTGCGCAATATGAACAGAGAAGTGGATCAGCCTTTATTGCCACTGTTGTGAAATTATACCACGATAAATACAATCAATACAGCTAGCCTAACTTCGGCAGTAATATAGGCTGAACAACCAGCAAGCTAATCTATCTTAAAATGCTTCAAAAATGAAAACAAGTGGTTCATCATTAGTTTAGGGTTTACCCCGTTTTCCATGTACATTCATAGTCATTGGTGCCTGTCCCCTGGTACAGAAGTTTCCAGGAACATCCCTGTTGCGTTTTTAATAAAGTAAAGCTGTCATAGCACAGCTGTTGTGCTCTGTGTTCTCCCCCTGTGTCTTCCAAACCCCCGGTGTGTCTCTGTGCTGTGCCAGCAACTCAACTGTTCATGCCTGGCCTGCATCAGCTCATGAACTCCTCATTGCCTCAGTGTTTAGTGGATCAACACCTCCAGCTTGTCTGCTTCACTCCCTCCAGCCTGAAGCTCCCCGCTCTCCAACATGCCCCCTGCCTCACTCCTGGTCTGCTCCAAATAAACCTGTTCATTATTCAAATTCCAGTCCTGTCTCTGTGTTCTGCTCTTGGGTCCAGCAGCTATCAAACCCTAACAGAATGATCTGGCCAAAATGGACCGAGCGGACATAGACTCCTTCCACCAAGCTCTTGCCAACTCCCCTGGCTCAGCTGCAACATGCCCATGTAGGGCATTTTTTCGATTTTCGATCAGCAACCCCTTACCTCCCCCACCGAAAGGTCAATATGGGTTCACTTGAGGGTAATGCAATAGCGTGGGCATCAGCATTGTGGGGCAATAATTCCCCAGTACGTGATCATTTTGATCTCTTTGTAGCAGTGGCGGCGCCAGAGATTTTTTTCTGGTGGTGCTATGGGGGTGCTCGGCGTTTTACTGAGGGTGCTATGAAATTAGGGTGATATCATATGAGTCTCATTTTTCTCTACTACAACACCTCCCCACCATATCGTCACATATGTTTACACGTTTGCTCTCTAACGGGTCTTTGGGGTACATAAAAAGCGCCATTCAAATCGATCGTATTATTATTGTCAGTAGGCTACTATCTGACGGACGCGCACAAAGCCGCGTTCACATCCGACGGTCAAAATGGAATGCAGCATGTTATAGATAACGTAATCCGAAATACTTCACTTACTTCAGTGTGTGTGGAATTAAAGTTTGCGCCAGATGACTACCAGGTCACCACCTACCATGAGCGACAAATTAAACTAAACATACCAAGTTCAATACACTTCTAACTAAAGACGGCAGATTAGAACGTCAGATATAATTAATTTAAACAGGCAAAGAGTCAGAAATGCTTTCAAATAGATTATATTATTTTAGGTCACAATCAAAACATGAAACCAAACAGTAGGCACTCAAAACCACAATAATAAGATATCAAAAAGTGTATCAAAAAGTGCACACAAAACTATGCTTAAAATCCTTAAGAAAAACCAAAATCCAGGCAAGCCAGCAGATCAGGTGTCAGTTTCCACCTAAACAAGAACAATGTGACAGAAAAACACATTGTAAACCCAATTGCAAAAACCCAGCAGAATGCAACAGACAACACGGAAAAAATCGTTCACTTACCTACGTCCTTCATAACAGGACAATGCGCCTGTTGTTGTGGTTGAGAGCGAAGGCATCTATGATCCTGTCGATGTCCAAAGCCCGTGCTCGCAGAGGGTTAATCGCCAGAAGTGGCAAGGTCACTGGGTTCGGCCCATCCCCACTGCTATTCCTCAGGTAGCTCTTCAAGCGACGCAGGACAAGAAAAACTGCGCTCGCAGCTCGCAGATGTTACAGGCAGGGTCAGAGATATGGAGATCAATTTGTAGAGGTCCACGAAGGCGTCTTTGTAAGGCCGCATAAGGGATAGGAACTCCTGGTTGCTGTTAATGGTGCACTCCTTGCCTCTTCCTTCCTTTTCAGGAGCCGGCGAACTTGATGGAGTTCTGCACACACAAATTCTCTCCCTCGCTGACCCCATAATGGCGAAGCCATGGGCAGAATAACTTGCTTGTCAAGGAATGATGGGTGATTAGGGCTTAGGGCTGGCAAGCCTGCCAGTACACCATTTGCTTCGATGGAAAAGCGTCGCCGGAGTTCCATTAACAACCTGTCTAAGACAGGATAGAATGACTGAGTTTTCAGTTCATCCATGCTGCCATCATGCCTGGTCCTTTCTATCGCGGGGCCTCCACAATAAAGGCCCTCCAGATGTTTAGCTGTTTGGGTCTGCCTTTTCTCACGATGTACAGTAGCTATCCCGGTATTAACGCACATGTCTCCTGCCTGCTTACGGATTGCTGCCCAGTTGTCATCTGTACGTTTCTCCGATATGGCCGTGATCACAGATTGGGCCAGGTCATCCGCTGTCAAGAGATCGAAATTGGGAGACTGTAGCGCATCGGACATGAATTTGGTAGTTCTAAAAACATCCTCAAAAAGAATTAAATGCAGAACAAACTGCTCATCCATAAGGGAACTGACAGATTTAGCCTCTGTCCTCCGTTTCGCATTCTTGTCGCGAACAGTGTCACGCAGGGTAGCGATGATAGCCGGGAGAGTTCTCTTGACTGCACAGATAGCATCATACTGGCATGCCCAGCGAGTGTCCACTCAGTCTCTTCAGCTCTATGCGCTGTGCCGTTGAAAGTTCCCTTTGTTTCTTCAGAAAGAGATCGTGCACCACTGACCCCGAAAAAACTTGTTACAGTGTTTGGCAACGTCTCAAAAAACTCAGCGGCAGCATCTACATTATGCACACAGTCCACCAACACCAGGTTAAAGCCTATATGAGCATGGCAGTGTGATATAAACTGCTTGCGGCACCTCTCTTCTGAAAAGTTCTTGGACTCCGTTGTTACATCCAGACATGACTGAGGCACCATCATAGCACTGGCCAACACAACAATTCAGGTCAATACCGCACCGACTGAGCGTCTGCTTGATGCTTGCAAAGAGCGAGTTTGCGTCTAGTCCATCAGCTGGGGTGAAATGCAAGAATATTCCTCCACCACCTACTCTCTGATTCCGTGTTCAAATAACGCACGATCACTGAAATTTGCTCTTTTTTGCTGATGTCTTTGCTTTCATCCACCAAAATGGCAAAATGTTCAGCGTCCTTAACCTCATCCCTTAATTGTTTCCTAATCATTTCTGCCATTACATTGATGATCTCATTCTGCACGTCATGGTGCACATACTTTGCATTTGACGGGTTGTTATCTGACTTTTTCTGAACGGTTTTTGTCAAATTTTCCAATTACAGACAGCAACTCGCGGAAATTACCCCTGTTTTGCTGAATCCTCATCTTCAATGTGGCCTCGCTGTGCGATCCCCTGACAGGCAGTATAGCGCAAAGCTTTCCACAACGCCCATCATGTACCTTCTGTTTTCCTGGATCAATACCGAATGTCCTTTATCCAGCATATTTGTTATTTTTGAACCGCTTTTTGCTTTTAGCTTAAACTCAGTCCATGCCTCCATGGCAAATTTGTGTCCCATACTTTCGTGATGGCCCTTAAAAGATGCTGTTGCTTTCCGCCAGTTATGAAAGCCACTGGTTGTATACGTTGGCTCCCGATGAAACCCGTGCCCTCCTCCACCGAGAAAATGCCTGCAGGCAAAGCAAAAGACGGCATCCTGGGATACACTGTATTCCAACCACGGATATGGTTCCATCCAGCCCTTGCAGAAACTTCTTTGCTGGACTCCAAACATCCGAGTTGGATATTTGTGTAATGTTGGTATTTTCGGACCATCCTGGGCGGTTCATGGCTTAAGGTCACCCAGGGTGCTAGCATCATGGCTAGCAGCGGCGCCCTCAAGTAGAGGTGAAGGGTTGACTACTACTTGGACCAGGACTTTCCTCTTTCTTGTTCTACATCAGAATCATCCACTACCTTCCTGCCTTTTTTCTTCCTCTTGAACGTCTCCTTCAACTCGAGGATTTTTTTCGGATCAAATACCGATCCATTTTCGTGATTTTTGTGACCACTTGATTTAAAATTAATTGACCGATCGCCAGGATTACTGTTACTTAGCCCGTTAGCCCTACTACTCATTTGAAACAATCACGTTCACGCACGCGGCACGCCACGCCACGTGTCTGTGTCGTGCCTACGTGTGAACAATCTGTTTATTTTCAATCTGTTATTTTCTTTTGTGATTAAAATATTATTATCACACAATACATTTTATTAAGAACTCAGAATGATTTTTTTTTTTTTTCTTTATTTTACCATTATTTTCTTGGGGGTGCTATGGGGGTGCTATGGCCAATCTAGGGGGTGCTCTAGCACCCCCTAGCCCCCCCCTGGCGCCACCACTGCTTTGTAGCTGGGATGAGGACGATTTTTGATCACCCAGTTAAGGGAGAGGATGCCGCCAAGCGGCTAATGTCTCTACGTAAGGGCTCCCGTAGTGTAGTTGAATTTTCAGTTGAGTTTAGGACTGGTTCCACCCAACTCTGTCTGGAACCAGTGCCTGCAAGGGCATTTTCTTTCCAGTCTTATTGAGCAAATTAAGGAGGAGCTGACTACTAGGGATGTCAGTCAGAAGTTATCTCTGTCCATCCAGCAGGATAACCGCCTTTATGTTCGGCATAAAGAAAATGCTCCGGCATTCACTGGCTCCTCTTTTCAACACCTCCCGAGAGCTGCTCTCCCCCCACCTGTGGCTTGAGCAGTCTCTGCAGAAGAGCCCATGCAGCTGGGGTGCACACGTCTGACTCAGGCACAGTGTCTCCATCGTATAAGGAATTCATTCTTTCAGGAAACCACCACGAGACTCTTTAGTTTCATGTCATCCTGTCCCCTCTGACTCCACTGGTTCTTGGTCAGCCCTGGTTCAAGCAGCACAATCCCCAGTTCAACTGGTCATCTGGCAAGATGGTGAGTTGGAGCGCATATTGTCATTCCACCTGCTTGCATTCCGCCCTGTTCCAGCATAGGGGGTGTCCCCTTACCCAAGGGACCCCCAGACCTTTCCTTAGTCCCCAATAAATATCATGAAAATGGAGACGTGTTCAGTAATTCCTTGGTAAAAGCTTTCCTTGCCTCCACATAGTCCCTATGAATGTGCCATTGAGCTCTTTCCCGGCGTCAATACTATCACAGTTAAAAACAAATATACTTTGCCCCTCATCAGTTCCACATTCGAGGCTCTGCAGGGCGCAACTATCTTTTCCAAACAGACGTACGCAATGCATACCACCTGGTGAGAATCTGTGAGGGAGATGAGTATGTAGTTATGCCCTTCGGTCTCAGGACCTGCCCAGAGAAGATCAGTGCGATGGCAAATTTCATCCCCGATTCCCGTAAGAAACTGCAGCAGTTTCTCGGATTGGTCAACCTTTACCAGAGATTCATCCGATATTACAGCCCCACTCACACACCTGACCTCTCCTGCCCTCCAATATATATGGGTGCCAGAGGTAGAGGTTGCCTTCTCTGGACTCAAGAGATGCTTCTCTTTTGCACCTATACTTATCCAACCTGACCCTTCGAGGCAGTTCATCGTGGAGATTCATGCTTCAGACACTTGAGTTGGGGCCGTTCTGTCCACGCTTTCTCCTACCGATGAGAAGATTCATCCCTGTGCCTTCTTCACTTGACGGCTGTCGAACGCTGAGCGTATCTAGAACATTGGCAACAGAGAGCTGCTTGCTGTGAAACTGGCGTTGGAGGAGTGGTGACACTTGCTGGAGGGGGCGGAACAGCCATTCTTGGTTGCTGTCCTACATTCAGAAAGCAAAACACGAACTCCCACCGGGCCTGGTTTTTGGGCGTTTCAACTTCACCCTCACTTACCTTCCTTGATCCCAGAACATCAAGCCAGATGCCCTCTCTCGTCAGTGTTACTCAGAGAACGCACCGGCTCCTCCTGACGCCAATCCTCTCTCTCCCTTCCTGGCCTCAAGTTGGCAGCTGTCACCTGGAGTCCCTTTCTCCGGAAGGCCCAAAGCTATGGAACTGGATCCGGGTAACAGCCCAACAAACTACCTTTTTCTCCCTAGCTGTCTCCTGGCAGGCTGTGTCAGCATCCTGATCCTCCTCAGCCTCTCAGCAACGTTTGACGCATTCTCTCATCCTCCTCAACAGCCCATCTACCCTCCTCGACCTCTCCATATTGCTCTCTCCTGGTTCGAGTCCTATCTCAGACTGGAAGCAGTTCATCAATATCCAAGACTGCTGGTCCCCCCCTGGCCCTGTCAACTAAGGCGTGCCCCAAGGCTCCGTGCTGGGCCCCCTGCTCTTTACAATTTACATATTCACCCTTGGTAAGATCATTCGCCAGAACGGCTTAAACTTCCACACCTACGCCTATGACACCAAACACTATTTCAGCACCAATCCCTCCACCCAGCTCCCCCATCAGTCCCTCAACTGCCTCTGTGACAAAGCCTGGATATCTTCCACCCTCCTCAAACTCAACAATAACAAACTCAACGTCAGGATGGTGGCACCCATTGCACTGCTCCCCATATCTGACTTCTTCACACCTCAATTCACTCTCCATCTCCATGGTTGAAACCCTTCAAACCCATCAACACCATCATCATCTCCCGACTGGACTATTGCAATGAAATCCTGTCCGGAGTTCCAAGCAAAACCTGGACAGGCTCCAGTATGTCCAACAATCTACTGCCAGAGTACTCTCCCACACCTGGCCTTGGCAGCAAATCACCCCCACCCTCATTCCCCTCCACTGGCTCCCTATCAAATCCTGCATCAACTACACTACAAATCCCTTCTCCTCTCATTGATTGAGTATGCACACAACTCGATGCCCTGTACAGCTTCCCTTTCGAGTGCTCCCTGGGCTATCAGCCGCCCTTGTACCCCGCTCAGGAGGATGACATCTCTGTTCCCTCGGTTCAGCTCTCCGCCATTGCAGCAGGTTGTGGAAGGACGTGGGCGCCGCTCTGCTGAGCAGAACTGGCGCATCGCTGACCATCACTGAGTTACCGCTCCTGCCTATCGCGTGGGTCAGCAAATCTGGCTTTCCTCACACGTCCGTTGAGGGGGAGGTCCTGTCATAGCCACAGCTGTGGTGTTCTCCCTCTGTGTCTGCCACACCCCCTGTTTGTCTCTGTGCTGTGCCTTCCACACTCAACTGTTCACACCTGGCCTGCATCAGCTCATCTACCTCCATTATTTACACTTACTAGTTCTTTATTCTTCTGTTTTCAAATCCTGTGTCTCACCTTTGTTGCCATTTGCTTTCAACACCTCCTGCCTGTGTCACTCCCTCTAGCCTGAAGCTTCCCATTCCCTAACCTACCCCCTGCCTCAGGCCCCTTCACATGGAGCTGATTTTTTGTTGAAACCGCATAAGTCTTTGGGCCGACCGTTCAGGTGGATCCGGCGGATCCGGTGCCCAAAAAACACACTTTTCTGAAACCAGGTCCCACGGTGGATACAAATAAAAAGGATAAGTGCGGACGCCTGGAACGCAAACAATAATGTCATCGCCCCCCCCCCCCCCCCCACCAGCTTGGTGACGTTAGAGTTTCGTGGAATTCTTTATTAAATTTTTTATTAGGGTACCAAGCACAAAGTGCGAAGGGAACCTTTTGTAATTGTTAGTATTATTTCACCACGTTTGACTTACACAGCCTAAACCCGCTCACATGCTTCTATGAAAACTTACTACAGCTGTAGAGACTGAACTCAAGATTAACAAGAGAGCAAATATTGCACTGATAGCAACACAGTCCAAAAATGCAAAACTTTTGAAACAACATATATCTCATAACTGCTTTGACGCTTGAAGTCTTGAAACTTTCTTCACACATGCATATCCTCATGTTCAAACCAATTTGCCTTTTTTAAAAAACACTCAATTCCCCTAAGGATCCTAGGTATATTTTTTTCGATCAAAAATCCTTTTGCAAATAACGTCTTAGGAACAATGTCTTCAATTTGACATAAAGGGAAGTCTGTACAATAAAGATTAAAGCACCCAGGATCCATTGACTTCTAAAAAGGGAGTGGTTTAAAACATGTAAAGACTTAAATGCTAATATCAACATGAAAATGGACTCCTATTATCTTGAGTCCAGTACAAAAGATAGAATCAACATATTTTCAATTAGGGCGTGGCATCGAGAGATGGGAGTTGCCTGTGACTAAAATCACCACAGTTAGACGGGAATGTTTGATTTGTGCGGGACCAACTTACTGGCTGTTCGGGACCAAAGCTCCAACTTGTCCAGTAAAATGAAGTTGATTGACAAAACAACATGGCCGCCAGAGGCTCAAAATCGGTCCCCAAAATGGACCGAATGCCAAAAGAAATGGTTAACTTAAACCAATCCTCATCAACCTTGGTGCTGTCACATGAATCAAGATGAACCTCTCCAAATTGTATCCATATCGGGCTATAGGGAGCTATATCAATAAACTGAAAATACAGACTTTGGAACATATTTTCTGAACTTTTTCGTCTACAGTCATATAATCCGATAGACATTTGTATTTCCTCATGTTCAGCAAATCCAGAACCAGTAACAAAATGGCGGCTGATGACGTCCAAATTAGCCCAATCAATGATAGTAGGTGACTAAAGGCAGGGTTAACTTGAGGTCAATAATCACCAAACTTGGGTGTATTTAAAGAAGCAATATCAAGGTTAAGAAGGCTAAAGTTAATCAAAATAGGAATATATGTGGGCACTAAAGCAATCAAATTAAAAAATGTATGATAACTCCTCGATAAACTCCTCAGCCTTTTTGAACGTACGCGTCATGAAAATTTTGTTTGCTCATCAACAGATCCAAGCTGAGGCTATTTCAGCTTATTGACAACTGTATGCAAACAAAAACGGTCTTAATTGGCTGCGCCAGGATCTTAATGGTCTGTCAGGGTCTGAATGGTCTGACAGGGTCTTATTGGTCTGCGTCAGGGTCTTAATAGTCTGTTAGGGTCTTAATGGTCTGACAGGGTCTTATTGGTCGGCTTTAGTCTTGGCACCCATAAAATGCTCCTTGCAGCTTTCATTTGTTTTATTTTTGTAGCTTTAAATACAGCCCCTTGGTAAATTGTATTAGTAACTGTACATTAAAAAGTATTTCTACTCAATTTAAAAGGGTTAATCTCCTCCTCAACTGAATGTTTTTATAGAGCGTGCAGGCTGGATGCACTGCACTTTTTTTTGGTGTAGAACCAGCGCCTTGAGTATTTACTACAGCGTTTCTACAGTTCGATGCGTTTTCGCATTGAGTTTTTATGGAGATATTCCTGGAAACGCATCACAGGAAAACGGAGGGAAAAGATAGTTTTTCGCCCGTCTGGACGGGGCCTCTATCCTGATGAAACCAGTTCATTACCCAGACTTCCGTCCCTGTCTCTGTGTCTGAACACTTGGGTCCAGCAGCTATCGAAGCCTAACAAAAACATAAAACGCAGAAAAATGAATGCATGTGTCCAGCGCATGACAGGTTTAATTTTGCCGAATTACAGCAAAACTTAACTTGCCAGGTACTGAAAAAGCTGCTATGTCATCCTCCCTCCAAGGCAGCAGAATAAAATCATAGAATTTCTGCTGTGGTACTGATAATAATTCACAACAATGACAAGTGTACACCCCCTGATTAATATGAAGGTTTTTTGGTCCATGGAGCAGTGTTGAGATAGTAAGAGGTCACAATGTGAAGTTGACAATGACCTCTCACACTACACTGAGTGCTGGGTGCGTTGTAGTACGACTGGAGCGGAAGGCCAAGGCAACATTTACTTTAAATAGCACTTTAGCATACCGAGACTTCAGACTGAAAGTACTTCACATAGAAACATTGTCGTACAATAAAAGTAAGTAAAGATAATAAAGCCAAAGTCTAAGTAATGCAATAAAATATATGCATGAAATAAAGCCAAGTAAAAAAAACAGCTATCGTTGTCCTAATTGCCTTCATTTGTCCTAATGCCTTTGATGTTCATGCTGTCAAACATGCGGAGATGATGGGCGTGGGCTGATTGGAGCAACGGTGTGCAGCGGCGCCCTGCAACCATTAAAAGATCCTCCGCTCTGCCCACCAATGCGAGGAAGTCAGCATGGGCCACACCACCTGAACGGCTAGTTTATCATGTGGTACTGTGAGACCATGGCTACGTTAGCGCAATTTTTTAGGTCCAGCTCGTTTTTCGTCTCTCTTTTTATTGGCCGCAGACGTGGTTGTGCATTTGGTTCCGTTTTGGAATCTGAAATAAAACCATTGTTTGTTCATGTTGAACCCTATTCTGGCCCGCTCATTTATGTTGCATCCTTCCCCGCTGTGACAGCAATGTATTTAAGATTTAGCAGAAAGCTAAAGCAAACATAAAAGTCTGTAGTCTTCCTTTAAAAGTGGTCAGAGTTGGGGCTAGTCTTAAATCTTCAGGGAGTTTATTCCAGCTATTTGTTGCATAGTAATTAAATCCTGCTTTCCCATGTTTCATGTTTACTTAGGGATAATAACAGATGTTGTCTCAAGAGAATCTTAGTGCGTCTAGAAGGATTATGTAGTGGAAGGCATATCAGTGTATTTACTATTGGCCCTTAAACCATGTAGTTATGTATAGGTGAGGAGCATGAGTTAAAATCAATTCTCTGACATACAGGGAGCCAAATGTAACGATTAAGAATTGGTGTAATATGTTTTTTGGTCTTTGTTAAACCTCGGGCAGAGGCAGATGTTGTACTAATTTGAGTGTTGTAGCTGAAACTTCTGGCCTGATCTCGGAGCACCCCCTCAAAAAGCCACAGAGTCACCACGGTCACCCGGGGAATGCGGTGAGCATGCAAGGGCCACAGTACATTACGGACGACAGGGCGTGTCCAAATTGGCAAAGCTGAGTAAATGCTAAAATCCTTATTGGTGGTTGAGGGACAACCCACCATGCTTCCACCTTAGCAATGTCACGTTCTCACCACTGTTCATCGAAATTATGGATTCATTGTTAAATCCCATGTTCCACATCGTTACCTTTTTAAGCCTATCTTAACTCACATCTCCATTTGTTCTCAAGAATACGTCACTCTCCTGCCTCTGCTGCCTTTCCGCCTCTGTGATTGCTCCTCCTCACCTCGGCAGTATGTCAGCTCTCCCCTCGTTATTGTTCCCTAGTGTATTATGTCAGCCCGTTTTCCTCCCTCTGTGCGCAGTTCATCTTTGTTCCTTGTATCAAGACATCCCAGCATTTCTTTGAAGATTTCTGCGCTCGATTCGTTGACTATTCTCTATATATCCAGGCCTTTGGCCTCTGAAGTCATACATTTGACGTACTTTTCCCTGGTGGTTCAACCAGTTGTTCCAGGCAGGATCCAACTAAAATGTTGGGTACGGAGAGAATGTGCGCCACTGGACGACGTCGCGCTGGACTGGTTTAACCAACTTCTCTGCCTAAACAGAGTGAATCTCCTCAATGGGTGCTGGAGAAAACGTAGGGACGTGATGGCATTGGAAGAACTGGAGAAAATCAGGATGTCATCATTCCTAATAAATGAAACTGGTGCAGCATCTAGGAGGATATTGTGAAGAGCATGGGAAAACCAGGTGGCAATTGGGTGAGACAAAATGGCATGAACAAAAAGTATTTACAGTGCAGCGAGCAAGGTTCTCTTTATCCCAAACAAAAAGGCAAAACTCTGGTTTCCAAAGATGCAGGAGTTCAAGGCCACTTGTGAATCAATAGAGTACTAAAAGTTGAAAAACGTCATTTTCATTGGCAACCAGATTTTCTCAGTTCTAAACATTCCGACCGAGAGATGGCGTTTATCCATGCTTCCTGTGTGTTGTTTCTTCAAAATGATGATAAATACAATTCCCAAGAGTTGAAAATCACTACTACAACTGCAAACATGTCGGAGGCGTTCATGTATTCCACTGGCGGTATTAGAAGGAAAAAGTTTTGTGCTTTTATAAAAGTTTTTTGTCAGACGTTGCAAGTGCGGAAATATATCTCTGTGATTACTTCACATCACTTGGTGTATGCATACTATGCAAGTCACATTTGCGCAAATAGAAAAATCGTCCCCACTTCTATAAAACACCATTTCGTGTGACATAGGATTTTTCCCTTGTTTAATGTGGTTTGTGTGACAGAACCAAAGAATTGTGTTGCTTATGGAATACGTGACGTCACCACTTTAGTACTCTATTCAAAGGATGATTCCATCGAGAGCAACTGAGGATATTGCCTATGCACCTAAAAATCAATGAGCTTTGTCTCAAACTGTATTATCTTTTCATAATCATGGCTAACTGGCTTGAAGACCGGTGGAAATCTGAGGGAAACAGATTAACCCCTCATTTAAAAATGGAAATGTCTGCACTATTGAACTATTTACTAACTATTAACTTTGACACCGATATCTTTTGAACAAAAGTATCAACCGTGTCGGTTGATACCGGCGATCGATAACTATAATATCTTTAACAGAATTGCACAATACGCCATGTTGGCATCATCACTTGAGCGACTGCAAGTTTAATTAACAATAATGGGTCGTATGATATTTCGCTGTGGTTCGGTTACGGTTCCATCAATCTTCACTACGAGATTGCTGATTATTTATATATATATCTTTGGTGTGTTTTTTATGAAACTACTGTTAACGGGGACTGCATTATATATATATATATATATAGTAGTAGTATATATA
>OLKM01000979.1:163726-191224 GCA_900291075.1 Melanogrammus aeglefinus | reverse complement strand
TTATTCGGATGTAGCTACCATAGTGTGCCATTATAAGAGCAAAGCATAAGTTATGGATTATGTTACTTCACCCCCTGCATGTGTTTTAGTGTGCTCACCACCTACTGCGAGTGTATGAATGACTGTAGGCTGCAGATTAAAACCGATCTTATCTTACAGAATGGACCGTTCCTGATGAAGAACCACCTAGGAAGAAGTCGAGGAACAAGACAAACTTGGAACGGCAATCTGCAGAGGTGAGGCGCGTCTTCAACGACATGGACAAGGACTTCCACGAGCGAGAGCGGCTTCGGCTGCTCGAGGAGCGGGAGTACGAGGAGCGCTGGCGACGAGAGCAGCAGGAGCGGGAGGACCGCCGCCACAGAGAGGAGATGGCCGTTCTTCAGGACATGACCTCTATACTCCGACAAATGGCCCAAGCCCAGCAGCAGACGGCGGACGCACAGCCTCCACCCCTTCACTCGGTAAACAATTCCTGGAGCCCAGAACGGATCCGGCGGCTGGAGGAGCGGGAGTTTATGGAGCGACTCCGCAGAGAGGAGCAGGAGCGAGAGAACAGGCAACGGAGAGAGGAGATCGCGGTTCTTAAGGACTTGACCTCGACACTCCGACAAATGACCCAGGCCCAGCAGGTGCCGGCCGCGCAACCTCCCCCCCTGCCCCCGGTAAACAACCCCTGGAGTCCAGAACAGCTTCAGCTGTTGCAGGAGTAGGTGGAGCAGAGGAGGAAGAGAGGCTGCGAAATCCTCTAAGATGAGACTGTCCGTCAATTTTGCAGCCGAGCTGAGCTGGGCTATTCATGTCTGCTGGTTATTGTGATTACACACAGACACAAGGCCAGCAAACCATATTGCACCTTTCGCCACATCAGTTCATGGCTAGTTTGTTTTTGGTTTTAGAGTTCTCTATTTCATGCTATTTTAAGTGATGTACAGTACCATGAGTTATGTCATGGGATGAATAAGGTTTTGAGATGAATGCACAAATGCGACACTTGTTGCTCAATATGACACTAATGTTATATCTATACACATGGGGATAATACTGTACTCCGCCATTTTCTATTTTTCACTCTGCACTTGATAGATAAAATACGTTGTCTTAAGACAAATTTTTTGTCAGATTTCTTCGATGCATCTTTTGAAAATATTGGAAATGTATAAGCGATTCATATCGAGCATCTCAGGACAAAACAAGTAAACACTACATTTACATTTAGGGCATTTAGCAGACGCTTTTATCCAAAGCGACTTACAATAAGTACATTTGTCATAAGAAGTGCAACAATATATCGCTGTCGGTACAGTAAGGATGTTCATAGAACCAAGTGCAACAATCACTAGGCTAACCAAGTGCCCGTGTTACAGCAATGACAGCAGCTACTGCAGTTGCTACACAGGTACACAAGTACTATAATACAATACAACACGATACAATACAGTGTACAATGGTGGCCAGAGGGGGAGGGTGGCTATGAAGATCGAGGTGGACTCTGAACAGGTGAGTCTTGAGTCTTTTTTGGAAGATAGTGAGCAACTCTGCTGTCCTGAGAACGGCAGGGAGCTCGTTCCACCACTGAGGTCCCAAAACCGACGAAAGTTGTGACTTTGCTGAACGACCCCTGCTAGCTCTTAGCGATGGCGGTACCAGTCGTCCAGCTGAGGTAGTTGAGCGGAGGGATGGAGCTGGGGTGTGTGGCTTTAGCAATGCTTGGAGGTAGGCAGGGGCAGTTCCATCGACTGCCTTGTATGCCAGTACCATCGTCTTAAATTTGATGTGAACTACTACAGGGAGCCAGTGGAGGTCCCGGAAGAGGGGGGTCACATGGGAGAACTTGGATGCGCTGCAAAGGTTTAATCGCAGAGGCAGGAAGTCCAGCCAGGAGTGAGTTGCAGTAGTCGAGGCGGGAGATGACCAGTGATTGGACTAGAAGCTGAGCTACTTCCCTTGTGAGGAAGGGCCGGATTCTGAGGATGTTGTAAAGTGAAAATCTGCAGGATCAGGCCACCGCAATTCCAATACCACACCGAGGTTTCTGGCAGTTGGAGAAGGAGATGCAGTGATGTTCTCAACGGTGACCAGTAAATCCATGTGTGGGCAATCTTTCCCTGGGATTAGGAGGAGCTCGGTTTTGTTGAGGTTAAGCCTCAGGTGATGGGCAGTTGTTCAGGTGCTGACGTCCGCCAGACATTCCGATATGCGTGTTGCAATCAGGGCTTTATCAGATGAGGGGAAAGAGAGAAATAGCGAGTGTCATCAGCATAGCAGCGATAGGAAAAGCTATGGCTCAAAAGTTGCTTTATTATGAAATTTAGATTTTTCATCATTAAGGAGCCCTTAAAAATTCCCTCGACAATAAGAAGTTATTCCCAAGGTCGAAAGAAACCAAAAAAAGAATCGCATGTTCGCCTCATCCTAGGCCTAATGCTAATTTAAAAGTCACAAAGCCTTTAGCGATGCAAAAAGGTAACGGGTGAATAATCAAATCCTATTAACATTGTATTAGATAAATTGTTTGTACAAATAAAAGATCTATACACGGATCGTTTCAATTTGTATCAACAAAGATTTTGGACCCAAGTTGTATTTACAACTCTCAAGTGGGCGTGGCTACGCCTGCAGAGAGGTTCAAGAGTTCAACTGCAAGTCCGACTCGGAAGGGATAGGGAAGATATAGAAGCGACAAGCGTTGAAAAATGGAGGTAAACATTATTATTTAGCCCTCGAACGGAACACACGAGGGCTGGAGTGCAAGCGCTGACACGTAGCGCTGTTCACAATTCATAGTTAATCCGATACGTAGTTCAATGGTCGATTTCACGCTAACAGATAAACAACATCAGTCAAGTTGTATTAAATGACTGTTTGTCTGTCTCTATTTACTATTAGCATATTAGGTATTTTAATCATTAAGTCTTTACCAAAAGTGACCTGCAGTAATTGTTATGGGTTAGGGCTTAGGGGAAGTGGAGCATAAACACGGATCGCGCTGACGCCTGCAGTGAGAGAATGTTACGCTTACAATACCTTACGCATCCAGTGGGGGAACGCGCTGCTTATGATGCAGAAAGTAACCATGCTTTCACCATAAACCTCACGTTTAGTCCCAACCAAAAATCTCGTTATTGAGTGATGTTGACCACAATCGTAGAGGACATATAGAAATGGTTCTGCATACTTTATAAATTCGGACCATTTGTCCATGGTCATTTAGTCATTTAGCCTATAATATTTCCGAAATATTCCATGAACCTTGGGGCCTGATGTCTCCATGTCTCAGGCCCCCATCTTTCGGTCTTTCTGTCTCCACGTACCTATCCCTCTCCTAGGCCCAGAGGAAGCTGTTGAACAGTACAGAGCTGTGTGTGGACGAGGCTCTGTGTGGTCTGGTGCGGTCGGCCGGTGGTCTCTGTCTGCTGAGGGGTCTACGGGTTGTGGTGCGGTCTGACCTGAAACACCTCAATGGGAGGGTGGGTCTGGTCTCTGGAGGGGGGTCCGGCCACGAGCCAGCGCACGCAGGTAGGGGTTGTCTTTCACCTGTATGTTTGGCTCTTCACCTGTGTCTGCCTGTATACCTTCTGCAATCATGTGAGTGTGTCTCTATGTCTCTATCAGAGTGTGTGTGTGTGTGTGTGTGTGTGTGTGTGTGTGTGTGTGTGTGTGTGTGTGTGTGTGTGTGTGTGTGTGTGTGTGTGTGTGTGTGTCACTCTCACTCAATAAGTTCGCGTCTATGTCTTTCGCTTCAGGTAATATTGGCACAGGTCTCTCTCTCTTTCTCTCTGACTCACAATCTTTTGATAAGAAACGTATTTTTAGAACACGTCGGCCTGCGAAATATTTCACTAAATTATAGAGCATGATCCTGGGAAAGTAAAGGCAGCAAATTTACAAAGGATACATTCTTTTGTAGACAATGGGTGAACAAGATCCTTCAGGGAAACGTTAACTGTGGGTAGTTAATACAAAGGTAGCAAAGGTGAGCGCGAGTGACCATCGTGAAGAGTTTAGGACTGGCGGGAAGAGGCCAAGTTAAACTGCAATAAACTACGAGGGAAGTGGACATGTCTGCAAGTCTGCAGGCAAGGCTGCAACACAGTTTAAGGAATCTACACAACAAAGAAGACAATTGACTTGGCCTGAGTTTCAGACTTCGTGGCTACAATGGCAAATGACAACCATCTTAATAGCTCTGTCAGAGAGAGGAAGGGAGGTATCTCTATGTACAGGGAGAATGTATACAATGCCTTTTTAATGTGAATAGTAATTATATAAACGAGATTAATATAATTGCATATTCACAGTGGCTGATTGATATTTCCATGACACTCTCGCTCTCTCTCTCTCAATGTGTGTCTATGTCTCTCTGCCCAGGTTACATCGGTACAGGGATGCTGTCCGCAGCGGTTGCCGGGGGCGTTTTCGCCTCCCCTCCTCCGACCAGCATCCTGGCGGCCATCCTCCACCTCCACAACGCAGGTACGGCCTGTGAATGTGTGTGTGTGTGTGTGTGCAGGTCTTTACTTTATAAAGATCGCCAAGATGAGTTGAATTAAAGGAGTGCACCTGGGCAGGATACTACTATGTAAGCACTACGTTTTACCAGTAAGGGTTGTGGGTTGTGGACCTCTGCAGGAGCGTCGGGGGTCCTTCTCATTGTGAAGAACTACACCGGAGACCGTCTGAACTTCGGCCTGGCCGCCGAACAGGCCCGTAACCGCGGCGTCTCCGTCGCCATGGTGATCGTCGCCGACGACTGCGCCTTTGAGCGCCCCGGCAAGGCTGGGAGGCGGGGCCTGTGTGGTACCGTGTTCGTGCACAAGGTCAACAAAGTGTTTTACATTAAGCAAGGGACACATCTTTATCAATACGTGTACCTGTATATTTACCTGTAGATAGTGTGTATAAAAACCTTAATAAACCCACCTTGCATTCTAATTTCTGCAGTTTTATTTTTAGAATTTTTTTTTTTAATGTATCTGCTCCAATATTGATTCTTATGTCAACATCCGTTTAGTGAATGAATGTAGTCGCCTATCGTTAAGTCAAGTTTATATATGTGTGTTAATGTGTGTGTATACAGTTGGCAGGGGCCCTAGCAGAAGAAGGCTGCCCATTGGACAAGATTGTTGCCAAGGTGACAGAGGTGCTGAAAGGGATTGGTGAGTCTTCCTGTCACCATTTCCTCATTTATAGTGTATTCAGCCGGCATTAAAATACTGGATCATAGAGAAAGTGTTGTTGTTGTTATTTACTGTACATGTGTTTGCAGGTACTCTGGGGGTCAGTCTCTCTCCCTGCAGTGTTCCAGGATGTCTGCCCTCCTTTCAGCTGCCCCCTGGAGACATGGAGCTGGGCCTGGGTGAGGGAGAGGGAGAGAGAGAGGGAGAGAGAGAGAGAGAGAGAGAGAGAGAGAGAGAGAGAGAGAGAGAGAGAGAGAGAGAGAGAGAGAGAGAGAGAGAGAGAGAGAGAGAGAGAGAGAGAGAGAGAGAGAGAGCCCATTAAGTTTGAGAGAAAAAGAGGACTTACAATGGACCCATTGTCTGCTGCCCAATGGAGGGGGGGGGGGGATACTGGAGGAGGAGAAGGGGTTCAATGGTATGAGGTTAAATGTGGAGGGAGAGATGGACAGAATCAGATATCGAAACAGACCGGAGAGATGGAGAGAGATAGATGGAGATAGAGATTTTTCATCATTAAGTTTTATTTAATTGTTGTTTAATAACTATTTTTGTAAATATATCTTTTAAAATATTTTATATTTTTCTAGTGGTTTCTATGTGGTTCTTTCAGGTATCCACGGTGAGCCCGGAATCCAGAGGTCAAAGGTCGGCATTTATGTTTGCTAGGAGGATATCTATTTTTAACAATATCAAAATATATTCTATCATAATCTATTATCATATAATAGATTACGATATCACATGTATGCCATATGCGGTGATCTTTAGGTGGCGTGTGCAGACCAGGTGGTGAACACCATGATAGATCACATGACCAACCCCAGCAGCCAATCACATCTGCTGCTCAACTCAGGTAAGTCACCTGTGTATCCTATACGTGTGTCGGTATGTGTTACAACCCTTCTGTCCAGGGGACATTGTGTTGTGTGTGTGTGTGTGTGTGTGTGTGTGTGTGTGTGTGTGTGTGTGTGTGTGTGTGTGTGTGTGTGTGTGTGTGTGTGTGTGTGTGTGTGTGTGTGTGTGTGTGTGTGTGTGTGTGTGTGTGTGTGTGTGTTTATATAACTTGTCTCAATCTCTCTCTAGGGGACAGTGTGGTTCTGTGTGTCAACAATCTGGGAGCTCTGTCCTGTTTGGAAATGGCTGTGGTCACAAGAGCTGCACTCTCTACACTGGGTAAGTGTGTGTGTGTGTGTGTGTGTGTGTGTGTGTGTGTGTGTGTGTGTGTGTGTGTGTGTGTGTGTGTGTGTGTGTGTGTGTGTGTGTGTGTGTGTGTGTGTGTGAAGACATGGTGAGCTTTGACAAATGAATAACAAAATACTAGGAAGGAAGCCCAAAAAAAAACAGTTGTATATAATGAACACCAGGTGAGCGAAATCAGTGTGCCATGTGACGGGGGTTTCCATGGTTACAGAGGCCCGCGGAGTGGTGGTTGCCAGGGTGATGTCAGGGTCGTTCATGACATCGCTGGAGATGGCCGGAGTCTCTCTCTCCCTGATGAGGGTTGACCCCGAAGTTCTCAGACTGTTTGGTAACACATACCGTTACACACACACACACACACACACACACACACACACACACACACACACACACACACACACACACACACACACACACACACACACACACACACACACACACACACACACACACACACACAAAGCCTTGCATGTCTATATATCGATAGATAGATAAGATAGATAAGAGAGATAGATTGATAGATAGATGAATAAAGAGTAGGGCTGTCAAACAATTAATCAGCATAATACTGGTAAGTTAACTCGCGATTGTTTAAAAAAAAATATATATATATATATATAATATTTTAAATCCACTCCATTTAATCATCTCTTAAACGAGATTATCAAAAGGAATGACACATTATCATTTATACCGAATGTACTCAATAAGCAAAAACTAGACCGAGTGGTCTTGAGGGAGTTTGATTGACTCACTCACTGTGGGTTGGAGATGGGTTGTACTGTATATACTCACACACACCCACTGTGTTCCTGGTAACGTTCCCGGTTACTGCAGATGCCAAGACGAGCGCTCCCGCGTGGCCCAACCTCAGCAGTGTGTGTGTGAGTGCACGTCAGTACACCTTGGAGCCCCCCGCGCTGCGCACGTTGGCCCAGGAGGGCGACGCCCACTCTGAAGGTAGGAGTGATATGATATGTGTTCTATGTCTAGGTCATGGATTTTATGACGCTCTTAGATCCTGTGTCGTCCATCACTTTAGGAATGAGCATTAGCAACTTCTTCACTTTGGGTATGTTTGTTTTGTTCCCCAGGGCCGCTGAGCCCTGTGATGCGTTCAGCGTTACAGAGGATAAGCGCCGCCCTGCTGGACAGACAGGAGGAACTCAATGCTCTGGATCGGGCATCTGGGGACGGAGACTGTGGCAACACACACGCACAGGCTGCCCGAGGTGAGACACACACTCAAACACACACTTTTGGATGAACGTAAACCTGTCATAACTGGTTATACTGCTAGATTGTTCTGTCAAGTGTCTTTGATAAGTGTCTGCTAAATGCTTATGTAAAGTCAGAGGTGAATGGTGCTTACATAGTATGTCATAATTGTTCTATGCTTTGCTCGATGCAAAGCATCGAGCAAAGCGCAGAGCATTTATGACATACTATGAGCATTTATTACATGCTTTGAGCATTTATGACTCAAAGTACTTTAAAAAGTACTTTACTTTAAAGTACTTTTATTTACTTTAGTACTTTACTTGCTCGATGCTTTGCATTTTCGAGCAAGTATGATTCAAAGCTAAAATGTAAACTTTACTCACAGCCATTCAGGAGTGGCTCTGCATTCATGTGGTGCCTGGTTGCCCGGGGCAACTGCTGTCTGTCCTGGCCGGATTGGTGCAGGAGAAGATGGGCGGGTCTTCAGGGGGGGTAGGTGATGATAATGTTTGAGGTTTTTGAGGTGTTTTTTTTGGGAAGCCGGGACAGACCAAAACCACCATACACACTCGCACACAACTAGAAAAATACAGAGTTTTCGGAACCTGACCTACTTAAAATAGTTATGTTGTGACATTACAAGATTGGAATACGGCCATTCAAATTGTCGTTCAAATTACAATGCAGTGGCATAACTGTCTTTCCCTGTCACACTCTTTTATACACACACCCACCGCACGCACACACACACACACACACACACACACACACACACACAGGTATACAGTCTCTTCCTAACAGCCGCAGCAGGACATTTGACAGAGGGATCGAGCCATGCCGGGGCCTGGGCCAACGCAGTGCATGCTGGGACACAGGCCATGATGAGGTACCAGACCAGTTAGAGAGAGTGTGAGTGTGTGTGTACGTGTGTGTAACATGTTTTTTGTGTTCTGCGTTAACCAGGTACGGAGGGGCGGAGCCTGGCGACAGAACCATGGTGAAAGCTTTATTTCTGTCTGTCTGTCTGTCTGTCTGTCTGTCTGTCTGTCTGTCTGTCTGTCTGTCTGTCTGTCTGTCTGTCTGTCTGTCTGTCTGTCTGTCTGTCTGTCTGTCTGTCTGTCTGTCTGTCTGTCTGTCTGTCTGTCTGTCTGTCTGTCTGTCTGTCTGTCTGTCTGTCTGTCTGTCTGTCTGTCTGTCTGTCTGTCTGTCTGTCTGTCTGTCTGTCTGTCTGTCTGACTGACTGACTGACTGACTGACTGACTGACTGACTGACTTGCTGACTGACCTGACTGACTGACTGACTGACTGACTGACTGACTGACTGACTGACTGACTGACTGACTGACTGACTGACTGACTGACTGTCTGACTGACTGATTGATTATTGCCATGCCTTCCTCAGTTGGATGCCTTGTGCCCAGCTGTGGATGAGCTGCTGAAGGTGAAAGCAGCTCCTTCTGGTGGTGAGATGGCAGTACTGCAGGCTGCTGTTACGGTACTGAGACACAGTACAGATTCATTGACACAATACAGTACTGTTTCACTGTGCTCACAGTCCAGTGATAAGGGTCTATGACTCACAGCTGAAAGTTTCTGGGTTTGAATCCAAAAGTCCACAGTGAACCAGTAGAGCAAGACAACCTAAAAAACTCTAAAAAATACTCAAATATAAATTCACTGTTTCACCGTTGCTGTAAAAGTGATTTACAGCTTAAAACATGGACAGTCAAGTAGGGATCCTTGTGCATGTAATATACCATAATTAAATGTATGTAGATCTTAAATACAATTTGTGTGATCTATTTTTCTTCCCGCCCTTTTCTTACCCTCGTTGTCAGGCAGCAGAGTTGGGGGCGGAGTCAACCCGTGACCTTACAGCGAAGGCAGGGCGAGCGAGCTACATCCTTGCAGAGCGAGTGATCCTCCCCGACCCCGGGGCCGTGGCGGTAGCCGCCATCTTGAGAGCCGTGCTGGAGTCGCTAGAGGAACAGTCGTAACTGAGCAACCAGGCCCTGACAAGCCATAGGACAGACTGAGGCCCGATAATGAAGTTCAAATACAAATCACTATATTATGGTAATATACACTTTCTAACATGGTAATATAAACTAGACTATGATGTTAGACTATTTAACAGGTAATACATTTTCCCCATAAACAACAATTACAACCCAAAATGTAAATACATCAATAATTTTGCTACATTATAATTGGTGTGCTCAATAAAGTGGATACATGTAATTGTTGGTTTCAGAAGACATTTCTTAGTTGTAATGTATGCATTAAAGAGGTAATAGCTGAATGACTTTCACTGAAGACAATGGTTATATTTACATTAATTAACAATATCTTAAAGTAATTAGGCTCTGTGGTTTAGCGTTTCTTTTGGACTTTGCAAGTTCATTTCGGGTTTAAAATGCATTGTAACGCGCATGACTGAGATTTGTACCGAGTAAAATATTACCTTTACAGCAAAAAAGTAATGCAATCCAGTAATTGCATTACTTTTCTAACGCGTTACTCCCAAAACTGACTGTATTATTATAACAATATATCGCTTGGTAGGTAAGTCATTGACCTGCCAATAATGCCCATTGGCAGGGAAGTCTGTGCAACCAGATTTTGTTCACTGAAACACTCAATATCACTTTGAGTTGTTAATTCTATTGTGCACTACTGAACATGGTGATTCATGTAGTGAGACAGAACACGACACCGCCTGGACTACTCATCCCATGTGTACAACCGTCGAAACAATGAGTTGTGCTTCTGTTTCCATTCCTCTGCTCACTCACTCAGCTATTCTTGTTTGTTTTTTTATTAGATAAGCTTCCTATAATTGGTCATTGCATTGGTGGGAAATTAACTCATCATCCATCTCACAAATGACGGTATCCCAAACCGAGCTATTAGTACAAACATTTACAGAATGGGCTGCGTCGCATTAGTCCCCTGATACAATTATGTTCACGCCCTTAACGTGTTTACCTTTTTGATTAGGTTGGATTGCCGGAATAGTATGCAAGCGGCATGATGAAAGTGCTCTGTGGACTTCTGGGTACTAGCAACGTCACAAGAAGGAAGTCTAGACAGTGGATGACATCATCTATGGACGGTTCCATCGCTCGTTGCCTCAGCATAAAACAAGAAGGACCATCAACTAAATCATTTTATTTCAATTTTATAATTACAATTTACACTTTACATTCATAATTTATATTGTTTATACCAACTTTTTTTTCTGCCCTACTTGTTTGTTCTGTTTGTCTTGTCCTTACTTTAGCATTAGCTTAGCATTTACCTTAACGTCTATTTTTTGTTTGTATTAGTACTTTGCATTTGTATTGTATTGTATTTTCATCCTGTGTTTTTTCCACTGCCGTAACAAAGAAAATTGATCCCACGGGGATCAATACAATTGTAACTAATCTATTCTAACCTAAATGACAAAAACGGGCTAATTCTTTGCATTGTGCTTGAATTCTCTGTTTTAGATGCTCTCACACAGCAGCTCGGGACAGCCGCCATCACCCAATACACTTTTGCCCAGGCTGTTCAAAAGTGGCGGCGCTATGTGCCAGACCGGGCAGGGGGGAGTGGAAGACATGACGTCATGTAATCGTGTAATAAAATGATTTTTTTTTCACCTTAAACAGTGTGGTGTAGTCAGTGTTTTAGGCTAGGCTATATACAAGCTTTCAAATTTTAGATGACTTTTTTTAACATCCTGGCTGTCGGTAAAGCAGGATATTCATTATAGCCTAATTAATTTAGGGCATTACATTTTCGTATGCCTAGCAATCATATTAATTCAATCATCGATTGAAATTCTATTAATATTACGTTGAAATTTCAACATCCGTTTCAATATTCCTGATCATTTAAATACCGTTGAAATTCCATTGATCTATGGACAGGATTTCAACGTTGTTTCAAAATAAAAAAAGGGTGCAAAGTGATGTAGAATCAACATCAGAATTCGATGTTGATTCAATGATTTAATGGTGACAACGGAATGTTGATTTAACATAGCTTCAATGACTGTTTGCTATCTGGGCAACTCACTCTCTGTTTAGTCTGGAATATGGATGAACCAAACGTTACTTTTGCGTAACAACATTTTGCATAATAGCATTCCACGGGGCAGCACATTTGACAATCCCACTTCTTTGGTGTGGCCCAAACATTACTAGTCTTAGAGTATATAGAGCTGTTTCACTGTGTTTCTCATGCATGGTAACATATTTACAAGATCAAGGGATTTCTGTAGACAAGTGATAAGGGATAACGAGTAATAAATCAATGGGTGTGCAAATATGACGTGAATACACACACACACACAAAGTGGCATTCCTACACTTATCTCAGACTTTCTATTTTCTTCTGGGCCTAATGGTTTCCCAGGTGCTACCCTGGTGGGCTGATAACTTGATCAAATGTCAAAGCTGCACTCTAAAACAGATAACTATGTGATATTTTAACAGTAAAGGTCAGAGTTAACCTAATCTGAATGATATCCCTACATATAGGACTGGGGACCTCCACTGTGACGATATTGCCATCCCCATTTGAATGAGTTAATGCAATATGTGTAAAGCAACGCAACTAAACAGATGAACATATATGCTTCATTCTGCCTCTAGTGCATAGTGTTTTAACTATGACATTTTTTTATTTTCAAGCAAAAATCCAGATCACAGGAATCCCAAACTCGTGTCCTTGAAGCGGAGTGTTAATAACTGGAAATCACTGGAGTCATTATCAACTGGAGCCATTATTTTCTTCTGAAGTCATTAACACAGAGATTAATCAATAGAATACAAGAGAGGTATGGCTTGGCAGTTACTGGGAACTTACTTCCCGGTTCGGCCAGTTTACTCTAATCAACGCATCGGAAGCTTAAATAAAGAGGTTATATAGGGTCACTGTTGGGTAAGGTTTGATTTCGGACAGGATGGTAGTGAGAAACAATATTAGTGGAAAACCTGCCATCAGATAAAGAATACAGGTTTAAACTACATTCCACCTGTGTTCCACCTCGTAGAGCGCGGTCACCTAGCAGGACACCTGTCCGCTAGTCTCCCTGGTCAGGTATCACGTCTGTTCTATAGTGTCTTCCTGGTCTCACAGGGATCACACCTGTCTTATAGTCAACGTGGGTCACCTAATCAAGTCTGTGTGAGTGTGTGTGTAATCGAATAGGGGATACTTCTACGTTTTATTGATAGCTTCTTCTATATGATTGGTGGTACCTGCTTATGGTATTAAGCCGATAGATAGACCCCCACTAAGTTGAGTTTGTGTCCAAACCTAGATATACACATTAGACTATAACAAACTAAGCATTCATATATTTAAGAGAGAGCTGAAAACCTTTTGCTTTAACTTTCTGTCCCAAATTTTTTGACTCCCGAGTTTTGTTTTATTTTAATTTGGGGGCGGCTGAAATCCTGTGTATATAGATATATACACAGGATATAAATAAAAAAGACTTTCAACCAGGGAGGGCTGCACTCCATGGCTCATGTTTTCCAATCAGATCGCTCAAAAGAAATAAATTAGTCTATTGTTCAAGTGCACGTCCCCGCAGTCCCCTGGGCTCACCTGTCACCCTGATCAGGTGAAAGAATGCAGGATAATGAGGATAATGCTGGTGGCTATTTCTGGTCTGAATAATGCTGGTGGAATTGAGACGTTCTGATTGGAGTCACTAGCACCAATCAGAACGTTTACCTTCCTTTAGACCTCTTCCCGGACAACAGGAAAGACCAAGATGACCTTTAGCACAGTAGTGTAACAAGGACCAAAATACCATCCAAGATGTGATGCTAATCCGAGTGACACTGGTGAAACAAAACGTCCCCATAAGCTATCCTTGTGGGGAAATTCCATTTCCATCGTACCGAGGATGGCCATTACGTTCTTATGGGGACATTTGTTTAACCACGGTGTGCTTGATTTGCCACACAGTGTTACACCTATGTGGAAAGATTTACTACAATGCCCAAACCAGTATGTCTTTGTTTGTGTGAGTTTGTGAGACTGAGCGCGTGTGTGTGTGTGTGTGTGTGTGTGTGTGTGTGTGTGTGTGTGTGTGTGTGTGTGTGTGTGTGTGTGTGTGTGTGTGTGTGTGTGTGTGTGTGTGTGTGTGTGTGTGTGTGTGTGTGTGTGTGTGTGTGTGAGTGTGTTTATATGATCTGTTCTAAACCAGTCCGGTAACATTTACCTGAATTTTACCCTCCTGGCATTCAGCCAGGTGGGTGGGGCTTAGAAGGGAGGGTAGAAACCTTGAAGGTATAAGTGAGACAGGGTCCTCTTCGAACTTTACAGGGTAGTGAATCGAACAGGAGGGTATACAAAGAGGGACAGACTGGAGTAGGGAGAAGAGAAGAAGTTACCCTGTGCACGTACCTGGCTGGGAGTATATCACCTGCATCTCTACACCTGAGCTCCAGAGCTCACGTCTCACCTCGAGGAACAGGTAATCTCCCGAGTCACATACGACATACTAGACAGGGGGGAGAGAGACGGGGGGAGTTTGGAGAAAAGGTATTGGGGGGGGGGGGGGGGAGAGAGAACAGGAGGGGTGAGAAAGGGAGAGAGAGGGGGGAGAAATAGAGATTGGCGAGAGAGCGGGAAAGGGAGAAAGAGATGGAGGGGGATTAAAACAGCAAGATAGGGATTGAGGGGGGAGAAGGGGAGAAGAGTGAGAGTGCCGGAAGGGGGGCAGAAAGGGAAAGTGGGCAGGGGGGGGGGAGATGGGGAGAGAGGGGGAGCAGAAGCAGCCGGAGAGAGAGAGACAGAGAAAATAAGGTCAACATTGTAGAAGTATTTGGCAACCCAGCTAATTACAGCTTATCGCAGAAAAGCTTTAATGAGAACATGAATTTAAAGAATGCGGAATGAGAATCTTGACTGTATCTCAATTTTACTGCTCGTCATTTTGTGTAATTCATCATGCTTTTGTTTATTTCTTTAGTCAACTGTATGGAGTTCATAAAGTTCCACGATTACTCAATGACCATTCAGCAGCTTTAGTTTAAAGAGAATTTTATTTTAAACATGGAAATGTGTCTTATACGATCGTAAGCATAGTAATCTATGCCCTTTTATCTGAAATAAGTCCCCAATTTAGAGGATTCTTTTTTCGCTATCTCCTCTAAAACACTACGTGAACGTTCCACTCTGCTGAGAGTGGAACGTTCACGGGTGACTTTCTTTTCGTGACGTCAGGCTACCTTCTTCGACGTAGTCTGACGTCACAACCCAGGGACATCAGCAGCATGTTGTGTGTGGACATGTGGAGCTCTGTCTCTGTCCAAATGTTATGAGCGTTTTAATGAGCAATGTTTTATACGAATTCCGCACGACAGAGTAGCGTTATACTTTAGGTGTCCGTGAAGGCTAACCCTCACTCGGACGCGGACAAAAAGGTTTTGGGTTCACTGGCTCTTAAATTTAAGGTTTGAAGCACATTCAAATAAAGGAAGAAGCTTAAATTTTCGTGAAAAAGCTTCCGACTGAAAAGTAAATACTCTCTCTGACAGGAAGGTGTCACGTTTTTCTTTGTTCCTTTGTTTCCTTGTATGTTTCTTTATTTCTTTATTTAGATCCCTCCTAAACCAGGGTGATGTCATCTATTATTGTTATTTTATTAATTAGGTGAGGGATGCATGCAGTGCTCAACTATTGTTTCTTTCTTTCTTTATCATTCTCTACAATCTTTGGGACCTATTTCCTTCCTCAATTTTTCACCTGGAGACTCCATTCAAATTTTGAAATGTTCACAGTAGCTAAACTACTGTTCAGATTTTTTGAAATATTTATGTTCAGATTTTTTTTTATATTTTATACTTTTTTAGATATTCTACTTTTAAAATAGGCCTACTATCTTTTTTATATGGGAGTCAATGGGAGGACGATGGAGCCGTACTCTGGTACTTCAACTGTTTTAAGACGTCACGTAACTAAATCAATTTCCAACCGTTTATCTTCGTTCAAACCATTTAAGAAATCTACACACTTGTATCTTCAATAATATCTAAACGGAATTTCGATATCATTTAAACTTTCTTCAGAATCACAGTTTTAGTTTCATACCGGCTTCGTTTTCAGCTGTTTTCATTGAACACGTCTGCCAATTCGGACACTCCTACATCATAACTCAATCATTTTTCAACCTTTTACCTTCATTCAAAACATTTAACAAATCTACACACGTATATCTTCAATAATATACTAATGGAATTTCGATATAATTTAAACTTTATACAGAATCACAGTTTTAGTTTCATACCGGCTTCGTTTTCAGTTGGTCTCATTGATTTACGTGGACCTGGAGCGAGGACGTTCAGCAGTGTTGCCAGATTGGGCGTTTTTCCCGCCGGATTGGGCTACTTTCGCACACCGGCTCGCTATTCTCTTAAACACACACACACACACACACACACACACACACACACACACACACACACGCACACACACACACACACGCACACACGCACACACGCACACACGCACACACGCACACACGCACACACGCACACACGCACACACGCACACGCACACGCACACATGTATAGATTTTCTACTTATTGTACTTAAAAACACACCTTTATAGATTAGCTTTCTTCTGATCAGGTAGTCTTTTTTTCTTAAGCTATTTGAAACTGATTTTACTTCGGAGTTGTGTCTCTTGTCAGACACTCATTGCATTTTTGCACGAAAGTGATTGATTGCTTGATTCCTTTTCATCGTTTGAATTTCTTTGAATAGCTTCATAATGTATTTAATTCATACTTTCCCAACCATTTTATTAACCGGGTGTATCAGAAGTCCCTGCGAGTCTCTCGCTTCTGACTGAATTATAAATCCTCTCTTTTCTGACAGGATGTCGTCACTGGGCAGCCTCCTGTCTGATGAGCAGTTCTTGTGCTCCATCTGTCTGGACATATTCACTAACCCCTCCTCAACACCCTGTGGACACACCTTCTGCATGGGCTGCATCAACCACTACTGGGACGGAGCCAAGGTACCTGTCTGTCATACCTGTCTGTCTCTCTACCTGTCTGATACTCTACCTATGAGTAAGCCTATGCCCACGTCTCTCTACCCAACCCAGTCTCACCAAAATGCGTACAGATCGCACGGTTTGACATGCGTGCAGTACATACACCAAATGACCATTTCGCGTACATATGATACGCAAAACCCAGCATTAACTACTGTGGAGGGCGGATGCGTATATTTTTTCTTGCCAGTTTTTACTGTGGAGGGCGGATGCGTATATTTTTTCTTGCCAGTTTAACGGTGTCAAATTGTGGCTGTGACGTACTACCGAATTTCAGACTTTAACAACCATTTTATTGCACTTTTCCTTATCGGAAGCCGGACATTCCCGAATTCTGAGTAAAGTTCAATGCAGCATGCATCGCTGGTGACGTCGGTATGGGTATAAAGTGATGCCTGGTATACGCATCCGCCCTCATGCTGGGTTTTGCGTATCATGTGTACGCAAAATGGTCATTTGGCGTATGTACTGCACGCATGTCAAACCGTGCGATCTGTACGCATTTTGGTGAGACTGGGTTGCTCTACCTGTTAGGAAGAGGTACATGTAGATCCCCGTCCATCTCTCTACCAGTAAATCAAAGCCATGGTTCAAACCACCACTCTCTCCTCCTCCGTTCCACTGCTCTCAACCTTCTGTTGTTTCCTCGCCTCCTTCCTCTCCTCCCTCCTCCACTCGTTCCCTCTCCTTCCTCCTCCTCTCCTCTAGGTTTACGAGTGTCCTCTTTGTAAGAAGGCATTCCAGAGACGCCCGGACCTCCAGGTCAACCGGACCCTGAGGGAGATCACTGAGCAGTTCAAGTCCATGTCCGTTCTGGGCTCGGGCGGAGCCGGGTACGGGGGCACCACGATCATAAGAGGAGGGAGGGGGGGCCGGGTCATAGGAGAAGAGGAGGGAGAAGAGGAAGGAGGCGCGGGAGGAGGAGAGGGAGCCATGCGTGATGACCGGAAGAGGAGGCCTAGAGCCTTGGGGAAGTTTGACTCTGACCCTCAAGACATCGGTGAGCAATGGACTAGGTTCTGTCCAGACTTGATTCTTACATTGAGATAAATATATAACTGTGTATATGAATATACATTAGTAGATGAAAGATCTCTTCAAAGCATCTGAGACCCAAGTTAAATGTGGACGTCTCTTCAAGATCCCATGGCATGAACATTTTTAAAAAAAAAATATGAGTTCCCCTAGCCTGACTACAGTCTCCTAGTACTAGAAATGGCGTTAATTTCCTGTCTGGGGACTACTTTCCCGGTGCTTTTACTTTGAAAGGAACCCCTATTCTGGTGTCCATGTCCAGCTTGAACTCCCCGCTGGCAACATCCGTGCCCACCCAGATTCCCCTGCCCACCATGTCCAATAGCCACACCTCCTCCCTGCTGGCCCCGCCCGCCCCGTCCCGGGGGTCCGGTCGCAGGCGCTTCACCCTCAGTCTGGTGGGGGACACCCAGAGACTCCCAATCTGCCAGACCCACGGCCGGGGGCTGACGGTATGACACGCACATTCAGCCCTATACCGCCAAGGGGGTTACCGCGGTGATGACGGTGTCACCATGGTAGCATAGTCGCTGTGTGGTGGTGTTGTGTTGGTGTAGTGGTGGTGTTAATGGTGTGTTATTTAAGCATTGCACCAATTGTGTAGTTGTGTTAGTGTAGTTGTGTAAGCTGCCGTGATTGTGTTATTGTTTGAGTGAGGTTAGTGCGTTCACACTGGCGGGGTGGTGTTGTTTAAGTGTAACAGTCTGGTTGCTGTAGGGACAGTGTGGTTACTGTGGTGCTGTTTCTATGGTTACAGGTGTACTGCAGGAGCGACGGAGGGGTCGTCTGTCCAGAGTGTCACGCCCCTGGGGCTGAGCACCATGGCCATGACACTGTCTCCTTGGAAACGGAATGGATGGATACCAAGGTGGGAAGACCGGAGGAGGAAGAGAGAGATCTAACTCAGAGCAAACTATTAGTTTCATGTAGTGATGCTCTTTGTGTGTGTGTGTGTGTGTGTGTGTGTGTGTGTGTGTGTGTGTGTGTGTGTGTGTGTGTGTGTGTGTGTGTGTGTGTGTGTGTGTGTGTGTGTATGTGTGTGTGTGTGTGTGTGTGTGTGCGCGCGCGTGTGTGTGTGTGTGTGCGTGTGCGTTTGTGTGACAGGAGAGGATGGATATGTTGAAGCAGCAGCTTCAGGCTATGATCACACATAGAAAAAGGAAGATGGAACAGATCAAGACGTCAGTGACTGAACTGCAGGTAACAACACACACACACACACACACACACACACACACACACACACACACACACACACACACACACACACACACACACACACACACACAGTTGCTCACACGCGCACCGCCACACACACACACACACACACACACACACGCACACACACACACACACACACACACACACACACACACACACACACACACACACACACACACACACACACACACACACACACACACACACCTAATGCCCTGGGGTCTCATTTATAACCATTGCGTACGCACAAAACGAGGCTGAAATTGGCGTACGTGACTTTCCACGCCAAGGTTGTGATCTATAAAAAATTTACTTGACGGGAGAATGTCCACAGCCCTAAGCAAACTCTGACCGGTTGGAGGAAAGGAGAGTTGGCGACACAGACGGTGTGGTGGTGAACTAAAGTCAGACAGAAGAAATGTAGAGCGAGAAGAACGATTATGTTTCATCATCGCCCTTCATAAGTTTAATTTCAACCCGTATCATGCGTTAAATCTATGTAATCAGAATAATTTAAGTCAACTGCGTTATTTCTCAGTTATAACACCAGAAACATCTCCTTTGAATCGAAATGAAAACTCAAAATCAAAATTCTCTATATTTAATCCCGTCACTCCATACTGTTCATGACAGCGCGACTGCATGGAATTAAGCATCTGTCCAACATGTGTCAATAACATGATATTTTTATGTGACACTGTAAACACATAATCAAATGTCAATTAAGTCCCAAGTGTGGAAAACCAGGCCACATACTCCTCATCACAATCGTTATATTATTGTCCGTTCCTCTTGATGCTTTTCATGACAAATCAGACAAATAAAAGGGGTTACGTTCAAGAACATTTTACGTGGGTGATTACAAACTGATTATCCAAGGTGTTCTCGGTCAGTCTTATTACCGTAACCCTATAAATACAGCGGTGAGCCCCGTGCGTAATGCTGGACCATGGCACTGCTGGCTCTGCTGGAGGACCAAGGGAAGGATTCAGATGGAGAGGGAGGGTCTTCAGGGACCACAACGATTTATTGGTACATAAAGATATGTACCTTTATGTCAGACCACTTCTTTTTTAATTCTGGGTCTGTGCGCTCCGTGCCACTGATAGAGTTCACTGCTGCAGCAACATGTTGCCACTCACTCTGCTTTTTGTTGTTAGTGATCTCAATCCCGTGACCGCCGAACAAAACTACTTTTCGGGCCTCCACCCCACCCACATGTGTCTCCACTCTACTCCTCCGTGAAATTTCGCTTTTTTGCTTTTCTCAGTCCTTCTGCCATTGTTTCCGACAAACTTGCATCTGAGTCTGTTTTATATGCAGATCACATTCATGAGGTCGTTTGCATTGACCATTTATGGTTAAAAAGGGGCGTGTACAGGGCGGAACGTGAAGCTGATTCAGCTGCGCACACTTGGCACGTGATTTTTAAAGCGAAGATTGCTTTCGTACGCAGGGTTTTATAAAGTCTGAATATTTTTTGGCGCACGCAAAACTTGGCTTTTGGGCGTACGTACACTTTTAAGTAACGATCCCACGCACAGTTTTATAAATGAGACCCAAGGTGGCTGCCTACAAAGTTACAACAAGAATTATAAGCATAATGTTAATATATGATATTCTCATTTCATCGTCAGACACTAATGAGTTTAATTACAAAACGGCTATGGTCAAATGTAACTGGATCCAAATTATTGTGTTAATCAATAGGATGAAATGTAAATAAAAACATACCAAAAAGTAGTAGTAGTGTAATTTAAACAATGCCGTTCTCTGCCACTAGATGGCGATGGAGCGAGAGACGGCGGGCAGTTTGTCTATGTTCTCGGCGCTGGCGTCTGCGTTGGAGCAGGCGCAGGCAGAGGTGATGGAGGCGATGGAGGTCCAGGGGAGGGCGACTCAGCACCATGCAGAGAACATGCTGCGTCAGCTGGAGCTGGAGGTGTCCGCCCTAAAGAGCAGGGACCAAGACCTGTCCCAGCTCAGCCAATCAGACGACCACGTCCACTGCATCCAGGTGTGTCTCCATTCATCCTACCTCTCTTCTCTCCTCCTCTCCTCTTTTCATCTCTCCTTCTCTCCTCTCTCGCCTCTGCGTATCTCCTATTCACCCTCCTCTATTCATCCTTCCTCTTTTCCTCTGTCGCCACTCCTTTCTCCTCCTATGTGCCTCCCCTCCTTTCTCCTCCTCTCGTCTCTTTCCATTCTCCAACCTTCCGATTCATTCAACAAACCTCACACCTAGGCTCCACCCCCTTTCTCTAGAGTTTCCCCGCCCTCTCCCGCCCTCCTCCAACCAGAGATTGGTTTGCGGTGACCCTAAACTCAGACCATGGGACGGGAGCCATCTATAAGAGGCTGGCCGCTCTTTTGGGGAAGTTCCAGGAGCAACTGAATCATTTTGAAGATACCGGTCAGTACATAGAGATATAGTGACGCTCATTACATAGAGATAGACACTTTAGAGATGGTCAGTATATAGAGAAACACTATAGTGATGGTCAGTACATAGAGATATAGACACTGTAGAGATGATCATTCAGTAGAGCTACCCTATTTAAATGGCAAATAAATAGAGCTAGAAACCATATAGATTGTCAGTAATAGAGCTACAGTAGAGATGGTCAATGCATTGAGATACACTCTATAGAGATGTCAGTACATCGAGATATAGCCTACACCATATACACACACACACATACACACACACACACACACACACACACACACACACACACACACACACACACACACACACACACACACACACACACACACACACACACACACACACACACACACACACACACACACACACACACACACACACACACACACACACACACACACACACATAGAGATACACTATGTAGTTGGTCAGTACATACATACACTATAGAGATAGCTTGTATAGAGATGGCCAGTACAGAGATATCCCATAGAGATTGTTAGGATGGAGGTGGTCAATGCATAGAGATATATAGTATAGGGAAAGATGACCATGTAAAGTTCTTCAAGTCTTTAGTAAAATGTAAAACGTTCTCTTTAATGGCTTGCTCATCACTCTTTGTTGTGGTGTGTACTTCAGAGATAATGACATAATGAGCAAATCATTATCCTGACCATTGCACTCTGTTGGGTTCTTCTACTGTGCAAGAACTGTGACTACAGAGCATATAGTTGACTCAATATCGCCACTTAAAAAATGTATCAACTTTCTGACGTTTGTTTTACTCTACTCAAGGTATTCATCGACCTGCGGTGGAATCCGGTCCTGTCCAATCCCAGCCCAGTAAGTAAACTACAAGTCCAACGTAAAGGAATACTTGAGTATTTTTCAACCTGGATCCTATTTTCCGGTATTTTTTGGGATCAACTCCAACAATAATGTTTGGAATTTTCCAGTATTGAACGAGAACAAAAATGGGCTGAAATGTAATTCAATTTGCACTCCGAAATCTCAGAATTTATCCTATTCAAACTCTGGCCGTGACTTGGTTTGACAGAATAACAAACAGATAGTTCAAACAAAGGGTAAAGGAATCGTACAGTTGAAAAATCCCTATGTTTTTCCTAGAACATCTTTACTGGTACTTATAGGATTGTAGAACTGTTCATATCGTAAATAATATCTTATAATGGAAGTAAATAATAACAGAATAATGAATAGTTTCAATATAATGATATGAGGGTTTTTTTTGCAGAGGTGAAGAGAGTGCAGGAGTATGCAGGTATGTACTTTTTTCACACAAAAAAAAAGAAATGGTCCCTCAAAGTCGTGCATGTGAATGCATGTGTGTCTCTCTGTTTGATATCCATCTTGCTCCTATTCTTCTCCTACAGTGGATGTGACTCTGGACTCAAGCACCGCCCATCCCAGGCTCGTCCTATCAGACAACTTGAAGAAGGTGAAATGCTTTGATTGACACAGCACATTAATATAACTAGACTGCTTTTGTTTTCATAAATGATCTAATTCATATTTAGTTAAGAATGAGAAAATATTGACTTAATGGAGGAGATCTACTCCCATTGTTCCACGCTACTTAAGACTTCGTCAAACTAGCTCTTTTGTTATTGTTTTGATTGAGAGAAGCGACAGAAATAACTTTTCGTATCTGTGCCTCTAGGGGGCGTCAACCACACATCTAGTGCAGTTCCTCATTTTTGTGTATAGCGTGTAGTTCGTTATCAAAATGTCCCCACTAAGCAAGTGTTTCTAATCGTGTGTGTGTGTGTGTGTGTGTGTGTGTGTGTGTGTGTGTGTGTGTGTGTGTGTGTGTGTGTGTGTGTGTGTGTGTGTGTGTGTGTGTGTGTGTGTGTGTGTGTGTGTGTGTGTGTGTGTGTGTGTGTGTGTGTGTAGGTGAAATGTGGGGACCGCCTGCAGCCACTACCCGATGGACCAGCGAGGTTTGACCGAGTGGTGTGCGTTCTGGGACGTGAGACCTTCTCCTCTGGAAGACACTACTGGGAGGTGTGTGTTTATGTGAATGTGTCTGTTTGCATGTGTGTGTGTGTGTGTGTGTGTGTGTGTGTGTGTGTGTGTGTGTGTGTGTGTGTGTGTGTGTGTGTGTGTGTGTGTGTGTGTGTGTGTGTGTGTGTGCGTGTGTGTGTGCTGTGCGTGTGTGTGTGTGTGTGTGTGTGTGTGTGCGTGCGTGTCTGTGTGTGGTTGTGTGTGCGTCCGTGTGTACATGCGTGCCTGTGTGCGTTTAGGTGAATCGGTGCGACATGGTGTTAGTAAAGCTTTGCTTGGTGTTTCGTTGGGACCAGGTGGAAGTGGCTGGGAAATCGGACTGGGATCTGGGCGTGGCCAGTGAGTCTTGCAACAGGAAGGGGAAGATTGAGGTCAACCCTAGCAACGGCTACTGGTTCCTCAGCTTAAGGGACAAGTAAGACACAACACTGATTGGTTCCGATTGGCTGCATTGGAACGGTACCATGGATTCACAGCATGTTGAGACATCAAATGAAACCACGTCTCCTCTCCCCTCAGGAACAAGTGTACCTTTCGTAACGAGCCATGCACAGACGTCCAGCTCACTCACACGCCCCACAAAATCGGCGTCTTTCTGGACTATGAAAAGGGACAGGTACAGCATGGCAACTTTAGTTAAGAGATTGCCAATTTGGCAATCAGCTCTCTGAAGGGCAAAAGTAGGCACATTTGTCAGAGTAGTAGTAGAAGTACTAGTTTGCTGTGTGGTAGTATTGTTACGATGAGTATTCATATGATACAGTATCAATACAGTTCATAGTTGCATTTGTATGATAAGTATTACTATTAGAAGGATGACAACAAAGGTAAGGTAATTATGGTTGTAACTTTGATATGCGTCCACATCATTTAGTTCCTCTACAAGGTTTATACTCTAACCCTAGCCTCGTTCCTCAGAAACTGTTTGGACTACAATAATAAGACATGGTCATGCTCAGTCCAGGATGAGCATGTGGACGTCCAACATGTGTCCGTCCCTCACTTTTTAGTTTGTTACATTCTTTGACTAAACATCAGTATTTAGATTGTAATAGCAGGAGCCGTCGAATTCGGTACAGGAGTCCCTAGGTGACGAACGGTGCAGGTACTTTAGGTCCAACCCTGGGTGGTGCTTTGATGGGGGGGTCTCTCCTGCGTTTCCTCCGCCCCTAGGTCTCCTTCTACAACGTCAGCGCCAAGATCCACATCTACACCTTCACAGACCACTTCAAGGAGAAGCTCCACCCCTTCTTCAGCCCCTGCACCAACCGCTCCGGGAAGAACAACGGGCCGCTGGTCATCACCGCGCTGGCGGTCTGTTCGCACACCAAAATGTAGCGTTAGCTACGTTGGTCCACAGCGGGGGGACGCAGAGGTTTCACGATAACGGTCAAAGAATTGTGAAGTTTTTACTTTTTATTGGCCTATATTCCTTTCTAAAGACCTCGCGACTTTCGGTCTGTAAAAAAACAAACAAGATGGCTGACATATTCTCAGAGGAAAAATGCAATATTTTGATATAGATTCAGCGTTAAAATTGTTGTTATTGCTGCTTTGGACGCTGCTATTGCTCAAAACAAAACATGGCTGACAATCATTTGATTATCTAGTGGAAAATTGAATACTAGGATTGTTTCAGCATTAAAATGCGTTCTGATAATAGTTGTATGATGTTTAGTTAGTCAGTTAAACTATTTGTTGCGTTTTTCATGCATGTTTGGGGTTTTGAGGGACTTGAATCGGGGTAGGCTGTATTCTGTTTAATTCTGTATACAGTATGTTCTTGTTTATGACCTATGGCCATTATTTATTTTTTGTAACATACATGCATTTATCCTGTATTTAATACATGAAAAATTGTAAATATATGAACACCATATTCTGAAAAAAAACGAAAATATTGATTCTTGGATCGGTGCTAAGAATGGGACGCTGTGATAAGGTAGCCCTACATGTATTTTTAGTTACGTTTAGCCTATTTGTTTATAGTTTCGTGGACAGTCCCCTTTGATAAATATCTTTGTGCATTTGTTGTAAATACAGAAATATAATTCCAGGCAATGTTTGAATATTGATAATAAAAATACCATAATAAAATAACACTTATCCACGGGCCTTTGTTTAATTTGCTAAGACTGTGTGTTGCAAGTGCCTGGTTTCACCGCTAGAAGGCAGACTGCTGCAAATCATGAAACACGACGATAACTTGGTTATCAGGCTTTCTAAGACAAGTCCATTCAAAAAGCACGCCTGTGTGTGTGTGTGTGTGTGTGTGTGTGTGTGTGTGTGTGTGTGTGTGTGTGTGTGTGTGTGTGTGTGTGTGTGTGTGTGTGTGTGTGTGTGTGTGTGTGTGTGTGTGTGTGTGTGTGTGTGTGTGTGTGTGTGTGTGTGAGAGATAGAGCCTGTAGTGTTGCAAGCGGCCGCATGTGTCCTCTTGTCTGCTGTTGCTCTACGCAAATTAGTCAACGGACCATCCGCCCTAGACACACACACACACACACACACACACACACACACACACACACACACACACACACACACACACACACACACACACACACACACACACACACACACACACACACACACACACACACACACACACACACACACACACACATACACATACATACACGCACAAGCAACACACGCACACATACACATATATCTATATATATCTATCTATAGATATATACTGAAATAACACCGCCCTTTCTCTCTCCTCCATTCTATTATATTATATTATATTCAATCCAAGCATTTTTCTCTCCTCACGCAATCCCCGCTCTTTCAACTGGATGAAAAGAATGATCTGTTTGCTCAGTTTCGTGTAGCGCCAGCATCCCGCTCCCTTTCTCCCTATCTCCCTATATCCATTGTGTCGCCTGGTTTAACCATTGTCTACTATTGCCCTGGCTCCCTGCTGCTGTCTCTCTGTCTCTATCTCTCTCAACGCACATTTGCTCTTCGATGACTTCGTTGAGTTTCCACAAAAAGAAAATACGTCTACTTGTGAGATTTACACCTTATAAAACACAAACAGGCACGCACAGGCACGCGCACACACACACACACACACACACACACACACACACACACACACACACACACACACACACACACACACACACACACACACACACACACACACACACACACACACACACACACACACACACACACACACACAGATACTCACAGTAATTGTTCCGATCAATTCTAACGGTATTCTGACTGCGACGTGCAAGCCCAGACACGAATAACTGTCGGTGAGAGAGACAGAGAGGGGCGTGGCAGTCAAAAAGATGGAAAATCAAAAAGAAAGTGTTGAGTTAATAAGGAATTAAAATATCAAAGCTTAACATTTTTTAAGAGAGAGTGTCAAAAAACAAACTGTTATTTTCTGTTAATTCAAACAGGTGTCATAATGAACCAAACTATATGATGAAAAGCATCCATCTAAAAAACCTCAACCTCCTTGTGTCCTGTCTCTTCATCCTCATCTTGTTCTTACAGGCTGGTTCTTATATAAATGATTCAAAGTCCCATCCTGTCACCACGGAGACAGTCCTCCTGTTGGCCCTTGGCTCTGGGGACCCTCAACACAACACCAACATCCCGGCAACAGCAACTATTACCATGGACAACAACTATTACCATGAAATCGGCCCGATCAAATCAACCCCATGTACATGGCTTCACCGTCACCATGGCAACAACAACCACCTTTACCATAATAATTGCTCCACCACCTTGACAACCACACCAGCCACATCCAAACAACAACTATCACCTGATCAACAACATATACATGTATCTTCTCTGTATTTGAAATGAACCACAACATTTAATCAAAACACATTGTGCTGATTAGACCCCATCAAATGATTGATGGGTGAAATGGATCCATGAAGTTAGCCATGAGATGAGGCGTCTATAATATGGAGATGGTGTTGAAATGGATGCCCTGGATGACACAGTTACCTTCTCTGTGGAATGGTGGAGCCTAGTCCCACTGGGCCAGAGGAGGGCTCCACCGCCATTAGCATAACAACTGCACCATCACCATCACCACGGTAACACACCTAGTGCGTCTC
>OLKM01000979.1:146226-158726 GCA_900291075.1 Melanogrammus aeglefinus | reverse complement strand
TTAAGAAATAATTTCTAAATTGTAATGTATGTTTACCTTTGTAGCGGTGGTTATCATTTTTATTTATTATTAAATCATCAGAATAATATACAAAAATAAAAGTCATAGAACTATGCCTTTTATAATTAAACTTTGATAATATACAATATATTGCTATAATACTACTATATAATACAAAATCATTGGTCCCTATATCTGAAGTCTCTATACCCGCTGTATATAGTGCCTCAGGTTAATGTTTATCAGAGGAATATAACGGACCATAATAATGCTGTTGAAGCCTACTGCAATATCTAGCACGCCTTGGGCAAACACACACGCATACACACACACGTACTATCCTTATCAACAACACACTTTGTTGACCATGCGTTTCAGAAGGAGAGCCTGGTGGCTATACATGGCTTCAACGGGAATGGTTCGGCGATCAAAACAGGGCCATAAGAGATGAGAGAAACAACTCACTGAATTAATTTCCAGTCTTCACTACACAACTGAATGGGGTTAAGACAAACAATCGGGCCTATCCATACTGCAGACATCTACCACACACACACACACACACACACACACACACACACACACACACACACACACACACACACACACACACACACACACACACACACACACACACACACACACACACACACACACACACACACACACACACCTGTACACACAGAAACCCCTTGCATTGTAGTTTAGTGTGTGTGAGCAAAAGGAGGGAAGAGAACAAACAACATAAGATGAGATAATCGGCCCAAAGTCTACACAAAAACTACACAACCAGGAAAAGGAAATACAGGATTTATAAACTACACTGCATATCTCACACACACACACACACACACACACACACACACACACACACACACACACACACACACACACACACACACACACACAACCACACACACACACACACCACACACACACAGACAGAACAGAGCAGACTCTCAGCACCTCATATGTACAGCTCTCTGAATGACTCAAGCTAACTATCACACTCCGATCTCACACACACACAGAGACTACCCTCAACCGTAGCCTATGAATGACTCAAGCTAACATCATCCATTAAACGACTCTTAACTTTTGTTAAAACCACGTTTAATAAGTGACAAACTTCTTGGTCGATCTTGATCCAAAACCCAGTTGCATGTCACCAGTCCTTCCTCCATCCAGGCATGCAGCAGCATAATGAAGGCCAGCCTTCAGCCAAACGTAGATGTCCGCTCATATAAGCTCTCTGCCATTGATCCTGGTTACTGTTAACCTGATAAGACAGTTTAGTGTGCTGCTATCTCTCATCCCCGCTACCCTCCCGTTACATACACCACACGGCTGTTCGTTTGTAGGTGTTTGTGTTTTAATTGCGTCCTGGGATTGGCCTTGGGCTCACGACATCAACACAGACACAACCTTTTTAGTCACCTGTCCTCACACACACACCCCTGAGTGCGCGCGCACACGCACACGCACACACACACGCACACACACACACACATGCGTCCCCGGCAGCAGCTACTTCCTGTATAAACTGTTTGGTCAGGGCTCCTCAACCTCTTTATTAACTTTAGCCCTGTATGCTAATTTCTTGTAGTTTAACTTCCTGGAATGGGGGGGGGGGGGGGGGCTAGGGTTCACTCAATGCCATACTTAACTCAATACCATAAAAAATATCAACCTTTAGTGTAATAAAGGTTGATAAATGTAACAACATGTAACAAAATGTAACAACATGTTTTATGACTACACGGTAACAGTCTCACAATTCTCAAACACCCGAAATAATCAAAATTCATTTTTTTTGCTGTTTTCTTGGTTATGTATGACACATCTATGCACCGCAACGTGGATGCGATTTTGGGATGCGCGTCATATTTTAACAAATACACTCAGAGTACCAGGCATTTGATAGGCTGTGAAATACCTTTATTGACACGTGTGTGTTTTCGGTCGACAAATGCAAACTTGCTTAATCACTATAGTGTTTTGTAAATGACAGCCCGTTGCTCATTGCGCTGTTAATGTAATAAGGCACATCAATAACAATTTAAATATGTTTTTAATTTGTGATAGTAACATATTTACATTTTTATTGAAGAAAAAGATATACTTTTTTTGCAACGTTTTCTGAATCTCTGCCGGCTCAAAGGCCAGTGGCCCACCACAACCTGGTACTGATCTGCGACCCAACGGTCGGGAAACACTTCCTTGAGCGATACCGTGGTGAGCGAAACTGATTTCAATCCACCCCCCCTCAGCCTGCCGTGTCTGTCTTGTTAAATGCTGGTTTGTTTGGTGCAATTATGCGGTTATATTGGTGGACAAAAATATGTCGCCTAGCAAAAACAGATGTACACACACACACACACTGACACACACACTGACACACACACACACACACACACACACACACACACACACACACACACACACACACACACACACACACACACACACACACACACACACACACACACACACACACACACACACACACACACACACGCTGCTAGGTGGAGGGTTTGGTGGTACAGGACTGACCAGTCCGACCTGTATAACAGTATAGTGGGAGCCTAGCGTGTGCTGAGCGGTGTGCAGCCTTTTGTTATGTGGAACACACCCACACACCTACACACACACACACACACACACACACACACACACACACACACACACACACACACACACACACACACACACACACACACACACACATACATACAAGCTGACCACACCCACACAGGATGAACACAAACACACACACACACACACACACACACACACACACACACACACACACACACACACACACACACACACACACACACACACACACACACACACACACACACACACACACACACACACATAAAGATGAACCCACAAAGTCAGACAAGGACAAACATGAGCAAAATCTGAGTTAACAGACAGCCTTGCATAAAGGCACTCCAGCACAATAAATGGAAGGCTTTACTCAAACTAGTGATCGTAGTACTAATATCCCAGTAGTCCCAGTAATTGAAGTAGTTGTGTACACACACACACACACACACACACACACACACACACACACACACACACACACACACACACACACACACACACACACACACACACACACACACACACACACACACACACACACACACACACACACACACACAGCAAGAAGCATCACGACATGACGTCTAAATGGTCAAGTTTCTGAAATAGCTTTCTCGGCCCCCTCTCTATCTCTTAGTTAAATAACATCAAATGGGCTATAATAGCAGGACATCTTCACGTGTTGCTAAAGTTGAATGAGGCGATTCAATTAACTCTCTCTCCCTCTCTCTCCCCCTCTCTCTCTCTCTCTCTCTCTCTCTCTCTCTCTCTCTCTCTCTCTCTCTCTCTCTCTCTCTCTCTCTCTCTCTCTCTCTCTCTCTCTCTCTCTCTCTCTCTCTCTCTCTCTCTCTCTCTGTGTGTGTCAGGCTCGTTCTACCCACCCCCCAGCCTGATGGTGCAGATGGAGGCCTCCCCAGCAGAGGGGGGTCCTCTCTGCCTCATCAAGCGCCAGGCCCCGCCCAGCGAGACGTCCCCCCTGCAGGCCATGCTGCCAGCCAGCACCCTGCTGGGACAGCCCCTTCTCTCCTCCTCCCCCACACACACACCCCGGCTGCAGCAGCAGGAGGAGCCGGAGGAAGTAATGTCGGAGGTCAGATTCAGATCGAAGGCCAACCCCACATACGTGCGCTCCAAGATCAAGGTGGGTTGTGGTTGTGTGTGTGTGTGTGTGTGTGTGTGTGTGTGTGTGTGTGTGTGTGTGTGTGTGTGTGTGTGTGTGTGTGTGTGTGTGTGTGTGTGTGTGTGTGTGTGTGTGTGTGTGATGTCCGTGTGTGTGTATGTGATGCCCGTGTGTGTGTGTGTGCGTGTGTGTGACTTAAATCCATTGTTAAATGGCAGAACCAGGCACTCAATGACCTTAAGTGATTATTTATATAAAACATAATTACCTCTTCTTGCTCCCTCCATCCCTCTCGGCCTGACCCCTCCATCAGGTGACTACGGGTCAGTTTCCAGAAGAATCCCTTCCCCCTTCCCTCCCACCCCCTCCTTGTTCTAGTCCTTGGCCCTCCCACAACGTCGCCATGACTCCCGGTGAGGTGGTGAAGAGCGTTCCCGCCCCGACGGCCAGCTTGGACCAGGGTCAAAGTACCTCAGCGGGAACTACAGGGCCCTACACGTGCGAGGTTCGTGATGATTTCCACTAAATCCTCAGCAGATGAAGCCGATATACCGGGCGACGGATCTAGGTCTAGCATCTCTGACTCCCAGCTGTAAAGGTTCTGGGATCGATAACCAATATCCAGTCTCCCTGTAGACATCACTTAGCATTTCCGGATTCCCTTGGGGTGGGGGGGGGGGGTGCTTTGGTTAATGAGTCTGACAACTGACTGCATAGTAAACATACCACATGCATCCCAAATGATACAAAAAAGATGGTGATCAAAGATTGACTTTGTGTTCATTTTTATGTGTGTGTGTGTGTGTGTGTGTGTGTGTGTGTGTGTGTGTGTGTGTGTGTGTGTGTGTGTGTGTGTGTGTGTGTGTGTGTGTGTGTGTGTGTGTGTGTGTGTGTGTGTGTGTAGGTATGTCAAAAGGGATTTCAGCACCAGAGGATGCTGAACCGACACGTCAAGTGTCACAACGACAACAAGAGACACCTCTGTGCCCACTGTGGGAAGGGATTCAACGACACCTTCGACCTCAAGAGACATGTGCGCACGCACACAGGTACCGAGAACACGCACGCAGCAACAAGACCCTTTTGCGGGATTTAAGACGCTAGGAATATGATCCGTTTCATTATTATGAAGAAGGAAAGGGACGATTGTCTGCTGCTCAACTGACGACTCGTCCTGTTCCCCTCTTCCCTCACCTCCTCGTCCCGTTCCTCTCTCTCTCTCTCTCTCTCTCTCTTACCTCGTCGCCTCTCCTCCTTTCCTCACGCCTCCTCCCCTTTACCCTATCCCCCCCTACCCCCCCCCCCTGCCCCTGCAGGCGTGCGTCCCTACAAGTGCGGCCAGTGCGACAAGGCGTTCACCCAGCGCTGCTCCCTGGAGTCCCACATGAAGAAGATCCACGGGGTGAGCCAGAAGTACGCGTACAAGGAGCGCCGCAACAAGCTGTACGTCTGCGAGGAGTGCGGCCACACGGCCGGCACCCAGGACCAGCTGCTGCTGCACCTCCAGAGCCTCCACCCGGACAGCCCCTGCCTCCGCCACAAGGTGGCGCGGCGCGGCGGCCGAGGGCCAGAGGGCGAGGAAGGAGAGGAAGAAGAGGATGAGGTGGGAGAGGGCCGAGAGGAGGAGGGGTCCCACCCCGGGTCTCCCCGGGGTGTGGATAGCGACGACACGATCGGATCTACGGGGCAATGAACACTGTGTGTGTGTGTGTGTGTGTGTGTGTGTGTGTGTCTGTGTGCGTGTGTGTATGTGTGTGTGCGTGTGTATGTATGATCCATTGGATGTATGAAGGGATTAATAGAGATAGGGAGGAATGAGTGAATGGGTGAGGGTTCTTTGGAAATGTGTATTTATATTGATTCAGAAGAAATTATGCCTTGAATGAGATTATGAAAAAACATTCTGCCAAGTATAAAAAGTTTCCAGCCATAGTGAGTCCTTATGAACGGACTCTGTGTGTAAATATCCCTGTGGGTCCTTTTGTACAGAGAAATTACATTTTCTATGAATGTTATCAATTAAAGGGAGTAATATATTGTGCAAAAAGATATTATGGATAGTTTTTTATTCCATGTTTACTGGACGCAGCTGTACTTTTTTTTTATGTTTGGATTAAGATTACAATAATGCCCTTTGAGTTTACAAACTCGGTTTTGAAACGATCAATAAACAAACAAAAACTTGCACATATGTTCTTATAGTTATCGGATCTTTGCCTTTCTATTACACTACAATTCATTTTTTCTCAAATTCCTTTCTTTTTAATAAATATTTCACTTTTCATGTCCTTTTTTTTCTTTGTTTAATTTATGAACTGCTTTCGCAAATTAAATGAAACAAATGCCGAAACGGCTAATTAGAGAGAAGCTAGAGAAAGGGAGGACAAGTAATGGTGGCCTCGGTGGGGTTGAATTCCTGCTCCGTGTCGGGTCTTGTCGGAGGAATCCACCGGAATCCCTCGTTGCATGCTGCGGCCTCTCGAGCACTTAACGGTACCCGAGGCTGTTTTCAAAGGTGACGGCTAAATAACGGTCTCACCTCATGAGCGTAACGAAAGAGCCTATTTACCCAGGACCAGAGTGCACACCTTGAGTGCGTAGGCCTACATGGTATAACTCTACCGCTCTAGGCTTTCTAAACACTGCTAATGGAGTGTCAACAGGTGTCAACATCAACAGGTCGTAAGATAAGTTGTAGGCCTACCAATTATTCCTCAACCTAAAAGAAGACAGAAACAGAAGTTATAAAGAGAGGAATTGGAATCATAACAGACTGTTGAGGTAGGCATTATAAACAGCTGTTAACGTTACAATGTTAAAACATTTGAACTAAATCCATGAAAACCATGCATTACCTATTTCTATACTGTACAATCTCTTTTTTGGGTTTATTTTTTGTCTTATTTTATTATATTGTACAATTCTGTTGACTATATTTTTGTAAAAAATTAATATAATTTATTAGGTCATTTTTATATTCCGTACCGTTGTTTCATATTTTTCTTGCTTGCAATGAAAGTCTGTTTCTGAAACAAACGCCAGGCAGCGCCTTCGCAACACATCTGCCCCGGCCCTCTGTACACGTGACCCTCATGGATATGGACATGTGACGTCAACAAGGAAGTAAGAAGGTTCTTTGAACGCACGGCGCGCATCGTCCGCGAGAGGGTGAGTGGTCGCCTACATTGTGTCAAAATAAACACAAACTTTAACTCCCCCTGGCTTATGCAAGTTCCCTTAAAACAAATTCGTTTCGCTCGGCGAATTCGCATTTTTCGTGCAAACATCATGCACACGCGACTATGCATGCATCTCTTTATTTGCACGATAACGATGGCAACCCAACTTGCACACTATACGCACACATAAGTCCATTGTGTTCCGCCATATCACTCACCTTCATCTTTCTCACATTGTTGTCATCTTTCCTGTTAGATCCACGGTATGCCCGCACCGGAACCGGTCCGGTTGGGCCGGAAGCGAGCGCTCCCGGTGTCTCCTAACCCGCTGTTCCTCCGGTGGCTCACAGAGCTACGTGACAGCGCCCGCGAGAAGGGGCTTAAAACTCAACACGTTTACAACAAAGTATGCTCTTTGTTATTCCTGTTATTCCTATAACAACTTATGTACTAAAGAGCTAGCTGCAGTCCATAGCGCTTTAGGTTTCAAATCTAATATGTATTCAAACCAGAAGAGATAATGAAATCATCTTAAAATTTAAACATTGTAGCCTATATATTACAACTGTGTTTCATACATTATTAATAGGTGTTCATGGTACCCTTATCAAAGTACTATACAATAACCTTATGTGTGATTCCTGTTCTGACTAGGCTCTGTAGCGCTTCTGAACCTTGTCCAGTTGTTCTGTAGGAACTACTAGGTTGTGTAGCACAAAGTAATGCATTGATATAATTATGTGAGGGGTTTCATTGACTAGATGTAAATGTCTTGTTATATTAATGCATTGCGTCTTGTTTTGCAGGCCATCGGTTCGTTACAGAAGTACCCGTTACCCTTGCAGAACGCCCGGGAAGCCAAGATCCTCCAGAACTTTGGGGACGGGATCTGTAAACTTCTGGATGAAAAACTACAGCGCTACTACAGGGAACACGGTCAGTATTTAATACTACTACTCCTAGTGTTATTCACAGTGCATTCAGATCCATGTCCTTAAGGAGCAGCTTAGGGATTAGCTAGGGTACAGTGGAGTTCTGTTGAGGAAATTCTGTTGATTTTGTCAGCGAGGGCAAGCAGAACAAGAAATGATATAGAAGGACAATTGGAACGCACCCATGAGTCACATAAACGTTTTACAGTGTGTCTCTTCCTCAGGTCCAGACGCACCCATCCACTCGCTACCTCAAGGAGCGCCTCCTGCTGGAGGACCTGACAACAACAGCCTGGCACCCAATAAGAAGGTTGGTCTATCTGTCTGTCTGTTTACATATTCAAAGTAAATGTTTTACTACCAATCAGTCCCATTTTCAGACAATAAATGAAAGTGGATCCAGGCCGATGACTCTGAAGGCTTGGTGTGTGGTTGCAGAGCAATGTCCCACAGGAAGGGAAGAGGGAGAGAGGAGGAGGAGGAGGAGGGAGAGGAGGTGGGAGGGGGAAGAAGAGGGAATATGTTCCTCAGAAGAGATCTGGAGGTTACGCTGTCCTGCTAACCCTCTACCGACACAACCAGGTACGTTACCTGAACCCCTGATGTCCCTTGTTATTGCTCAGCAGCACAACACCTATTTATATAAATCACCCGTATATTACCTTGTTTCTCTGAAGTTTATGTATCATATATCACCTGTATCTACAGCTGTGTATATATAATTAAATCACCTGTAATCTCACACCCCTATAATGCGTCCCCTGCAGATCCCAGGTGATAAAGGGTACATGTTCAAGATGGAGCTGCAGAACGAAGCCCAGCTCCTCTGTGACAAGTCCTTCTCAACGGTAGGACACAGAAAGGGTTGCTCTTCCTTCCTTCCTTCCTTCCTTCCTTCCTTCCTTCCTTCCTTCCTTCCTTCCTTCCTTCCTTCCTTCCTTCCTTCCTTCCTTCCTTCCTTCCTTCCTTCTTCCTTCCTTCCTTCCTTCCTTCCTTCCTTCCTTCCTTCCTTCCTTCCTTTCCTTCTTCCTTCCTCCTTCCTTCCTTCCTTCCTTCCTTCCTTCCTTCCTTCCTTCTTCATCCCTCTTATTCCCTTACATATTTTAAATTCGTGACTTTTATTTCTGTTCTCTGTCATCAATCTGCGTTTGTCCTTTCTGCCCCCCCCCCCCCGCGCCCCGCCGCCCTGCCCTGCAGCCAGATCTGGGTTCTAAATACACAGCCTGGTCTTCTGTCAGCACCCTGATCAAGAGAGACCTGGTAGTGAAGACCCACAGCCCGGCAAGGTACGCACACACACACACACACGTGGCCTCACTCACTCACTCACTCACTCACTCACTCACTCACTCACTCACTCACTCACTCACTCACTCACTCACTCACTCACTCACTCACTCACCCACCCACCCACTTCTCCACTTACAAACACACATACACTCTCTCTTTCTCCAGATATTCTCTGTCGGAGGAGGGCGCTTCCTTGGCCGAGAGACTGGCTTCAGAGGAGCAGGGAAGCAGCGGTGGACCGGAACAGATAGTCGAAAAGAGAGACAGGGGTGAGGAGGAGGATGTCCAGGGCTTGGTGGACCTCACGGTCAGCGATGAAGAGGAGAAGAGCGTTGCACCGTAAGTATTTAACGGCAGAACGCTACACCTGCTCTAGCTCAGCGCTGAATCCTGTTCCCTCCCCTCTAGGCCCGTCCCTGGACGGCCCGCCTGGGAACCCCAGGCAAGAGTTGAGGCGGCTGGGCCGAGTGTGTCAGGAGAGGCCCAGGCTTCAGAGCCGAGGGGTGGAAGGCCTAGTGGAGGCCGTCTTCTCCCAGGAGACTATGACATCATCCTCTGTGTGGACTTCATAGAAACCACAGGGTAGGGTGTGTGGGGATGATTGTTTGTGTGTCGATGATGATGATGATGATTGTGTGTGTGTTTTGTGTGTGTGTGTGTGTGTGTGTGTGTGTGTGTGTGTGTGTGTGTGTGTGTGTGTGTGTGGTGTGTGTGTGTGTGTGTGTGTGTTGTGTGTGTGTGTGTGTGTGTTGTGTGTGTGTGTGTGTGTGTGTGATGATGATGTGATGTGTGAGTGTTGTGTGTGTGTGTGTGGGTGTGTGTGTGTGTGTGTGTGTGTGTGTGTGTGTGTGTGTGTGTGTGTGTGTGTGTGTTTCTATACGTAGAGGCAGTAACCACTGTAAGCAGGACCTGGTCAAAGAGCTGCAGAGGAACGGCGTGGCCTTTGACGTCAGGAAGTTAAACGTGGGAGACTTCCTGTGGGTGGCCCGCGAGAGAGTAGCACCTGTACCAGGTAACCTATCACTCACTCACTCGCACTCACTCACTCGCTCTCACACTCACTCGCTCACTCGCTCGCTCACTCACTCGCTCACTCACTCGCTCTCACACACATTCACCATCCTAATATTTTACCCCCCGCCCCCTCCCGTGGGCTACAGGTCAGCTGCGAGCCCCCGAGGCCAAGGAGCTGGTCCTGGACTACATCATCGAGAGGAAGAGGATGGACGACCTCTGCGGGAGCATCATCGACGGACGCTTCCGCGAGCAGAAGGTGTGTGTCCCTCCCATCTGTCCGTCTGTCTTATCTGTCATGCACAAAGTCGTCCTCTTTAGGCGTTATGGACAGTACAATGTATATTCCTCTTTTAGTTCCGTCTGAAGAGGTGTGGTCTGTCCAAACCCATCTACCTGGTGGAGGAGTGTGGAACTGCAGCCTCACACATGAGTCTACCTGAGGCTACGCTGCAACAGGCTATCATCAATACACAGGTACACGCGCACGCAACTTTCAGTGCGATGTGTGTTGTTGTTTTTTAGCAACACACATAGTGAGCTGCAACATAGCGGTGTGTGTGTGTGTGTCTGTGTGTGTGTGTCGGCCAGGTGGTGGACGGCTTCTTCGTTAAGAGGGTTCAGGACGTGAGAGAGTCTGCAGCCTACCTGACCGTCATGACCCGATACCTGACCAGACTCTACCAGGTAACATCCCATAATATCACATCTAGATACCTGACCACACTCTACCAGGTAACATCCCATAATATCACATCTAGATACCTGACCACACTCTACCAGGTAACATCCCATAATATCACATCTAGCTACCTGACCCATCTATAGCAGGTAACATCCCATAATAGCACAAAGAATGAAACTGACTGCTTCAGACGAACAAGGTGAAGTCAGTGCGGTGTTGGTGAGTCATCAGAGGTCTCCTTCTCTCCCCCAGAACTGTACCCTGGTGTGTCGCTCCCGAGAGCTGGAGGGAGATGGAGGGATGAAGCCCTCCCTCCCCTCCTCTTCCTCCTCCTCCTCCTCCTCCACCCCCTCCCTCTCCCTCCTCTCCTTCTCAGAGTTCAACTACGGAGCCATCAAGAACAAGGTGTGTGTGAATAAGTATTGCCTTTGTAAGCAATGATGCCGATATTGAGAGAGATAAATGATATTAAAGTCCAAGATATCGTGTTGTGTGTTTTAGTCTCAGACAGTAAGAGAAGTGTTCGCCAGGCAGTTGATGCAGATCAGCGGTTTGTCTGGAGACAAAGCAGCTGCAATTTTGGATCAATACACAACCCCATGCAGGTAACACTGAGTCACTGTAGCTTACACAATCTACAGGCAACACTGACTCACTACAGCTAACACACTCTACAGTAACACTGACTCACTACAGCTAACACACTCTACACTGACTCACTACAGCTAACACCATCTAGAGGTAACACTGACTCACTACAGCTAACACCATCTAGAGGTAACACTGACTCACTACAGCTAACACACTCTACAGGTTACACTGACTCACTACAGCTAACACACTCTACAGGTGACACTGACTCACTACAGCTAACACACTCTACAGGTGACACTGACTCACTACAGCTAACACACTCTACAGGCGACACTGACTCACTACAGCTAACACACTCTACAGGCAACACTGACTCACTACAGCTAACACACTCTACAGGCGACACTGACTCACTACAGCTAACACACTCTACAGGTTACCCTGACTCACTACAGCTAACACACTCTACAGACAACACTGACTCACTACAGCTAACACACTACAGACAACACTGACTCACTACAGCTAACACACTCTACAGGTAACACTGACTCACTACAGCTAACCCACTCTACACTGACTCACTACAGGTAACACACTCTACAGGTAAGACTGACTCACTACAGCTAACACACTCTACACTGACTCACTACAGGTAACACTGACTCACTACAGCTAACACTCTACACTGACTCACTACAGCTAACACACTCTACAGGTAACACATACTAACTCATCCCATACAAGTATCATTATATATTTATACATTATATAGTTGTATGTTAAGACATGCAACATGTCTTGGTAGTCAGATGATGGTCTCTTCAGCGGTTGTTGAACGTTGCTCTCCTCCCTCCTCCAGTCTGCTGTCTGCGTACGAGTCGTGCCCCAGTGAAGCAAACGGAGAGAAGCTACTCTCCAACATCAGATACGGGAAACTCAATAGGTTTGTGTGGCACTACCTACGTAGAAGACCCAACCCATCTCAATATTGAATGATACCTGCAGAGAATCCATGCTCTATTGTATTTAGGCGAGGCAAGTCAAGGCAACTTTATTTATATAGCACA
>OLKM01000979.1:131226-133726 GCA_900291075.1 Melanogrammus aeglefinus | reverse complement strand
ACTAAGTGGGCCTGTATGTCGATAGCATCAGCGCTACTATCTAACAAGGCGCTAATGAGAGGAGCAGCTTGCTCATGGGTCCATCGGCAAGGCGTGGAACCGCTGCAGGCTCATATCGTTACTGGGGTTAGTGGCGCCCCCTACCTGTGAGTTACAGACACAGCATCGAGTATAGGCACTAGAAGCAGAGGGGGGCCGACTGCACAACCCCCAATACTTGAGTTGAAGTACAAATACACCTGGTTGAAAGATAACGGACTACAGAGTTAAAGCACTAATACACTGGGCTGAAAGATAACGGACTACAGAGTTAAAGTACCAATACACCTGGTTGAAAGATAATCAACTATAAAGTTAAAGCACTAATATGCCTGGTTAAAAGGTAGTACACTACAGTGTTAATGTACTAATATACCTGGTCTTAAGGTGGTCGACTAGCGTTAAGGTGCAAATACACCTGGTCTTAAGGTGGTCGAGTAGAGTTAATGTACTAATGCACAGTCTTAAGGTGGTCAACTAGAGGGTGCGAATACACCTGGTCTTAATCTGATCGACTAGAGTTAATTACCTAATGCCCCTTTTCCACCGACAGTACCAGCTCAACTCGCCAAGACTTGGCGTGGCACAACTTGGTTAGGTTCCAGGCACGTCGTTTTTCCATTTTTCCGAAGCACCTCTTCAACGTAGGCGGGTCTTCATAACACGCATGCGCGAAACTGCGACATATACGCGACCACGCGACACAAAAACAGACAGGGTTACGCACAGGGGTCTCTCGACCTCTGTCACGCCCCACAGCGTGTTCTTGCTCACTGATCCTGCCATGTTCAATAATCAATCACTATTGTTGACTGAATGCTGATGCCAGTATATTTAAAGATGCCAAGTGACGGATCTGTCAGGTGTCACGTGTCAGGCTCGGACTTCGCGCTCGTCATTATTCGTCCAGTGGCGTCACTGTGGCCAATCAGTGGCCAGCAGCCTGTTACGTCACTCAAAAGTATCAGATCAGCTCTCTTGGAACCTCGACGGAGGTGAGACTAAAAAAGTATCCGGTACCAGGTACCTTATTTTGGCGATCAAAATGCAAAAAAAGGCAGGCTGAGTCGAGGCGAGTTTAGCTGGTACTGTCGGTGGAAAAGGGGCATAAATCATCTGGTCTTAAGGTGGTCATAGAGTTAATGTACTAATACACCTGGTCTGAATGTGGTAGAATAGAGTTGATGTACTAATACACCTGGTCTGGAGATGGTAGAATAGAATTAATGTACTAATACAACTGATCTTAAATTGGTCAAAGAGTTGATGTACCTGGTCCTAAGGTGGTCGACTAGAGTTAATGTACAAACAAAGTAACTTAGTAGTAACGTAAACCAACATTAAAAGACAGGTACAAAGAGTAAAGTACTACCTGAGTACTTGAGTAAATGTACTTAGTTACCGTTCACAACTGCTAGCATAACTGTGTTTGGCTAATCTGTACTTTTTTTTCAGTTTTTGTTTACACCCTTAACATCTTTATTTTTGCGGCCAGATAGGCAGATGTCTATTTGTGGTTCTATTCCAGTAGATATGTGTACATTGATAGTTTTAGTCCAGTAAATAAGTGTATATTTGTGGCTCTAGTCCAGTAGATAGGAACTTAGTTGTGGCTCTTTTCCAGTAGATAGTTGTATATGCGTGGTTCTATTCCAGCAGATAGGTGTATATGCGTGGTTCTATTCCAGCAGACAGGTGTATATGCGTGGTTCTATTCCAGCAGATAGGTGTATATGTGTGGTTCTATCCCAGTAGACAGGTAGTGTGTGTGGTTCTACTCCAGCAGGTAAGTGTGCAGGTATATCTGCCGTTGGATCCAGGAGGTGAAGTGTGTGACGTTGCTGTAGACGCCCGGTCCGAGGACCTTGCTGAAGCACACGCTGCCCCAGGAGGTGAGACCGAAGAGGGTCCAGCGGCCCAGCGGACCCGCCGCATCGTGCTCCTCACACACCAATGGACCCCCGCTGTCGCCCTGGACACGCACACACACGCATTAAATAACGTATACGTTATACGAGTTCAAAATAAATACCCCATTTGTGATGTCACAAATTTGGTGAGCCAAGTTTCAAGTTGACAATCGTCTCTAATATCGTTGAAGTGTAAAAAATACTTGTTAATATGGATATAGTATAGTATTTTCAGAAGTGTATACACACATATATATATGTATATCGAGTAGTAATAAATTTGTCAATGTAAAGCGGTAACGAGCGTAGTTACAGACCAGCATGCGTTTTTTTATCAGGTGGAGCTAAGGATGCTGGGTATTGTAGTTCTCTCACCATGCAGGAGTCCACAGTGCCGGCCTCGAAGCCGGCACAGAGCATCCTGGAGGTGATTGTCTTCATGTCGAAGTACGACTGGCAGTGAGACAGTGAGATGATACGAACCTCTCCCTCCTGCAGCTTGAAGGGCACTGAGGAGACACACGCACACACACACACACACGCACACACCA
>OLKM01000979.1:101232-116232 GCA_900291075.1 Melanogrammus aeglefinus | reverse complement strand
AAACACACACGACGCAACAACAGTTAGAGGGAATACATTTTTTGTGTCCAAAAAGGGAAGAAAGGTACACAATCATTGCGAGAGAATATATGGCATATAGCTGAAGCAAACTAAAGAGCTAAGCTAATGTCCTGATGTATCATCTGTATCACCTCAGAGCAAAGCTAATGAAACAAATGAAAAAAACCGAGGTAGAAAGAAGGGGGTTACCTGTGTCCGGTTCCTGAGAGGTGCTGATTGGCCAGGAGGTGCTCAGAGAGGTCACTGAGTTTAACAAATCCGGCGGCAGGGTGTGAGGCTGAGTGGCAGGCGTCGGGGGGGCGGGGTGGGCAGCAGGTGTGGGGTCGGTCGTCTGGTCCAATGGGAGACCCCCTGTGACCGGGGAGTCACTGGGTGTGGCATCAGCACCGTTGCTATGGTTTCCCCGGGAGGCGGTGAAGTTGTCGTTGTCATTGTCAAAGAGCGATTGGTTGAGGTGGTTTCTATCGGCGACAGAACCGTAGGGAGATGAGGAATGGATTCTGGTGTCAATAAGTCCACTGCCAAAGATGCCTGAAAAATAACACACACACACACACACACACACACACACATTAATAGTTATATACATTAATAATAATATGTTTTTTTTCTGTTTGGTAGGTTTGGTCATTTTTGGTTAGAGCAGACAGTAACAGTACAGAACAGGTGGTCTAAAACGTTTTATTCTCAGGACCCAAAGGACTATTTCAGTGCTTCCGCAAGACACGGCCATCGCACCACAAGAAACCCAGATCTGAGTACGCCAAGGTTCTGGTTTGCCCTGGTTCCAACCAGTAGTAGTAAGAAACATTGAGGGATTCAATTCCCTGTGCAATAGATGATATTAAAATATACTTTAATTTTTGGGCAAAGAAATATTCAAATTGTACTATATGTATTTTTTTATAATTACAATATATGATCTATACATATTTAATGATTAAAATAGACGAAAGACTAAATAATGACACAAGGATGAAAGAATAAAAATAGATAAAAATGAAATGGTTAATTGATAAATGGACAGAAGGGTTTGAGTCCTTGGTTGGATAATGGAGCATGTTCAGTTTGTCTGATTATTTCTGTTCATTTAAACTCTGATTAAAATAACCAACATCCCTAGCATTCACAAGTGGCCATTAGAATTTCACTACTGTGGGTGTGTGTGTGTGTGTGTGTGTGTGTGTGTGTGTGTGTGTGTGTGTGTGTGTGTGTGTGTGTGTGTGTGTGTGTGTGTATGTGTGTCTGTGTGTGTGTGTGTGTGTGTGTGTGTGTGTGTGTGTGTGTGTGTGTGTGTGTGTGTGTCTGTGTGTGTGTGTGTGTGTCTGTGTCTCTGTGTGTCTGTGTGTTTGTTTATTAATAGGGCAAATGTGACGCATGTGGGACACCTGTCTATGGAATGAATAACACACACACACACACACACACACACACACACACACACACACACACACACACACACACACACACACACACACACACACACACACACACACACACACACACACACACACACACACACACACACACACACACACACAAACCAAACACGCACACACACTCACACACACAAACACACACCATACAGACCCAATGAAAGTAGATATTCTTTGTATAGAGTAGGTGATCGTGTTACTATGGAGATTACGATAAAAATATATTTCACCCACACGTTTGTGTGTGAAATATATTTTTGCGTAAATGTGTGTATAAGACCATGTAATAACATAACTGACATAGTTCTTTAGTGTGTTTAGTGTGTGTGTGTGTGTGTGTGTGTGTGTGTGTGTGTGTGTGTGTGTGTGTGTGTGTGTGTGTGTGTGTGTGTGTGTGTGTGTGTGTGTGTGTGTGTGTGTGTGTGTGTGTGTGTGCGTATGAGAAAGAGAGCGAGAGGGCGAGTGAGGAGGGAAATGGCAAGGGATTTGAAAGAACAAGCCCTTCAAAGACCATTAGGTGTTTAATGATCAGTGAACAGGCTGTGAGTCTTTGTGTGTTTGTGTGTGTGCATGTGAATGTTCGTGTGCGTGTGTGTGTGTGTGTGTTAGAGTTAATGCTGCTTTGAAATGCTAGCGGCAAACGACTTCTGCACAAACAGCTTTAGTGCCATCTTGAGGATTTGTGTGTGTGTGTGTGTGTGTGTGTGTGTGTGTGTGTGTGTGTGTGTGTGTGTGTGTGTGTGTGTGTGTGTGTGTGTGTGTGTGTGTGTGTGTGTGTGTGTGTGTGTGTGTGTGGGGACGGGAGGGTGGAGATGAAAGAGATAGTGGTGTGAAAGATTGGGAGGAATGAGGAGGAAACAGCAGGACCAGCTGTATACCACCAGCTGAGTGTGTGTGTGTGTGTGTGTGTGTGTGTGTGTGTGTGTGTGTGTGTGTGTGTGTGTGTGTGTGTGTGTGTGTGTGTGTGTGTGTGTGTTTGTGTGTGGGGGGGGGGGGAGGGGGGTTGTATGTGTTTTATGGTTGTACGTGTCTGAGTGGTTGTTTGTGAATGGTTGTATGTGTGTATGTGTTTGAAAGTGTGTGCGTGCATGCGTGCGTGTGTGTAAACGTGTGAAAGTGGCAAAGAGTGAGAACAGTTTGTGTTCAAACAGACAGAAAATCTACACATTAACCCCTTCAGTTCCTCTCTCTCGCTCTCGTTTTTTGTTCTAATATGATACGATATGCATGCACAAAAACACACCAGCAGACAGACTCACGCTTATTGACAAAAAGAACTCACGCTTTGATTTAAATTTGCAACTGACTCACTGAAATGTATTTGTGGGAGAAGCAAGAGGGAGAGAGAACCAGAATCTACAGACATTACAGTTAAACAAACATGTCTGTAATTTGAGTATTCATAACCTGTTCTATTACCAACTTTAAAGATTCATGTATCTGGTGAATATAGAGAGTGATATGTAGGAGGCAGATATGCATAAAGGAGGTACATCGAGTAATCCAGGAGGGAAATAGTGATATGTTATAGGAGGTACAGAGAGTTCTGGGTTGAAGAGAGATCTAGGAGATAGAGCGACATCAAGAAGGTAGATAGTGATATCTAGACGGTAGAGAGTGATATGTAAAAGGAGAGAATTCTAGGATGATGAAATGACATCCAGAAGGTTAAGGGAATCAGGAGGTAAAGAGCGACATCTAGAAGGTAGAGAGTGGTATCTAGAGGATAAAGAGTGACATCTGAACGGTAGGGAGGGACATCTAGGAGACAGTCATATCTAAATGGTAGGGTATGATATACAGGAAGTTTATGAGTGATCTAGGAGGTAGAGTGACAGCAATGAGGAAAGCAGCAGGTGACATAGGAGGTAGAGTGACATCAATGAGGAAAGCAGCATCTAGGAGATACAGCACAATGTTGAGGATGCAGAGAGTTAAATATAGGTAGAGGGATAGGTAGAGATTGAAATGTAGGAGGAGAGAGAATAACATAAGAAGTAGGGAGTGACATTGCGGATGTAGAGAGTGATATGTAGTTGTGTGTGTGTGTGTGTGTGTGTGTGTGTGTGTGTGTGTGTGTGTGTGTGTGTGTGTGTGTGTGTGTGTGTGTGTGTGTGTGTGTGTGTGTGTGTGTGTGTGTGTGTGTGTGTGTGTGTGTGTACCTGTCAGTGCCAGTATGAGCAGCAGCAGAGCAGCCAATAGGCTGACGGTCGGTATGAGGATGTACAGGAGGAGACGAGGATGACTGGTCGATCCAAGCTTGTGAGGACACGCCTCCCCCATAATGTCCCCGCCTTCTGCTCCACCTGAGGCCTGACACACGGATACACACACATACACACACACACACACACACACACACACAATCACAAACATTTACAACCACTCCAACACGTGTACGACCACATTCACATACAACCACAAACACACACAAACAACCATATTCACATACAATCACACACACACACACACACACACACACACACACACACACACACACACACACACACACACACACACACACACACACACACACACACACACACACACACACACACACACACACACACACACACATTTCGTGCATTACAACATGTGCTGATGTTTATACGTCTAGGATAACTTTTCTATCAAATCTGCCCGTGTGCTTCTCTCTAATTACGCTCCGTTTGCGCCTGATCTCAAGTCTCGCGAGTCACTTTAACGGGACGTCCCCATCCTTACCTGTCCTCTAGTCGCCGGTGACCTCTACGGTGGAAGCAGCGAACCGGTTATCTGCAGCACGCGCCTTGCCCCTGCATAGCGGCTACCGATCCGGTGAGAGAACGAGCTGGTGGCGGTGATGATACCGAGGGCAGGGAAGGCATCTCAGTGGATGTCTTTCTGACGATGTCGTTATACCGGAGAATGCACTCTCTGACGGTATCTCTCTCTCTCTCTCTCTCTCTGACGGTAATCTCTCTCTCTCTCTCTCTCTCTATAAGAGAAGCAGGTCTATCGGGTGTTGCTTCATCGCAGATCCTTCGCGGTTGTCGGAAACTCTTAACCTATTCAAACCGAATTCCAGGCCGGACGGCGTAAAGATATAAAGAGAGTAGGCGTACAACTTTTAAACAAGTAGGATAGTGAAAGCTTGCATAGTGACCCGTTACCACGAAATAAACCGATAGTCGGACTAGACCAACCACCGAGCGGTCACCGGCAAAGGCACTCCCAGGACCGGACCACACCGGGTATTTTTATCTTTGTGTATGTGTGTGTGTGTGTGTGTGTGTGTGTGTGTGTGTGTGTGTGTGTGTGTGTGTGTGTGTGTGTGTGTGTGTGTGTGTGTGTTATTTTTAGGACCACCAAGTTGCGGGCTCGTGAACACATAGAAAGACGATACGCGGGATAAGAGGATGAGTGGAGAGGAAAACTTTACACCTCCTCCTTCACTTTAAATAGACGCACGCACACGCACGCGCGCACACACACACACACACACACACACACACACACACACACACACACACACACACACACACACACACACACACACACACACACACACACACACACACACACACACACACACACACACACACACACACACACACAGCAAATGTGTGTCAAATCGAATTTGGAAAAACCTTAAAGAACCATTTCACTTTTATAACGATGTGACCTAGTCTTCTCCGTGGGACTTTTTACAATCCGTCCACACCGCTCACCTGGAACCGAGAGGGTCCAAACGGTCAATTCACGTGTTGGTGGAGGGCTGTCAGACGTGTCCAGCCATTACAATAATGTAAAATAGCAATTAGTGGGCCTACAGGACGTTTGACTTCTACACCGATTCCTCTGAACTCTTTTTGGATAATTTCTTGACAAGTTGTTATTCGTTGATCACCCTATCGAACAAATATCACCCTATGAAAACCAATGATAACCATGCATATAGTAGAATCACTTTGTAGAACTCTTTATAAAAAAATAAAGTTTAACGGAAGGACACGAGGTCGCCTATAAACCACTTGGATAAAAGGTTGATAAAAGTTGAAGTCTACCGTTCCGCTGAAGACGACGCGCGGGCATGACTCTGCGGGCTCCCCGGAAAACATGACCTCCTCTAGCCGCTCTGCGCTCATCGCCGTGGGGCGAGCATCTCTCCGCGTCGCGGTGAAGCTGCGGTACTACCGGAGCGGAGCGGCTCGCGCTGCTCTGAAGGAGTATCTACCCACGGTACTTTCCTAGGCCACGCCCTCTCTCCTCTTAAATTCCCTCTCTTCTTTGCTACTTGCTCGTGCTCTTTCACACACACACACACACACACACACACACACACACACACACACACACACACACACACCACCACACACACACACACACACACACACACACACAACACACACACACACACCACACACACACACACACACACACACACCACAACACCACACACACACACACACACGTGATTATCTCAATCTGGCACGCACCACTGCAATCTGGCTCCCGCCCACCTGCCCTCTCGCTCTGTGACACACGCCTCCTGCACTGAGATTTGCTCCACTTGAGCAAGCTTCAACATTTCAGGATTAGGAATCACAAGTAACACATAGCGGTATGCACACACATCCTGCTGTGTTTCAGTGCACATGGCTTTAGGAGTTCGTTGTCAGCACCATAATCCCCAACAACACAATCCACGCTCAGTGCACAGGTGCATTCTGGGACCCTGGCTTTGGCCCATGCGTCTTTGAGAGTTTTGTGTTTGACAGATACACACAAACACTCACAAAGCACACACACGCAACAGAGGAGAGACACAACAGAATGTGGCATTTCTCACGTTTATTTCCAGTAGAGAAAAACATTTGCATCGAAACACATCGAATTAATGTGTCATCAATGTCGTTTCCACGGTGACCGCTATAGACCACGGCTTGTTTTAGGGTTTGTTTAGGGCTCCTCCAGTCCCCTGAGGAAGTGGACCAGACATACACGGACGGTGGGCCGGGCTATGAGTGTACATGTACACCTCAACAATAAAGTCCCACACAACACACACATCTTCTCTGCATCTATATCTCTCACACACACACACACACACACACACACACACACACACACACACATCACACAACATCACACACACACACACACACACACACACACACACACACACACACACACACACACACACACACACACACACACACACAGCGTTACATCAGGTAATAGACAGCAGCGGCCAGTGCGACTCCACACACTGGCAGCAGAAGGAAGAGCTTGTATTTGGCCCAGCTCTCTCTCTCCTCCTCCACCTCTCCTTTCCTCCTTCTCTCTCTCCTCCTGCCCTTCTGGCGCTTCTCAAACGCCTCGCACTCCGCCTGGGGAACGCACGCACGAATGCACACACGCACACACAGGGGAAACACACGTTGTTCAAAGGGGGTCCAAAGGATAATGGTTATCAGACGATACAAACATCTACGACTTCTATGCTTTATTTATACTTGACCTAATAATTAAATGTGGTAAAATCACAAAAATCTTTTCAACAGTGTAGATGGACTCACCTTATATAATCAATCCGTAAAAGGTAATGATTCCAGCATGAGCACTATCGCGAGAGATACACTTCTAAATAAACATGTGTCCAATCAGATCACAGCTTCAAAAACACTATTAACCAATTAGGTAAGAGCTAATCAGATCGATGCTCAAGGAACATCAATATTAAACAGGGTCATACCTGGAGCTTCTTCTGCTCTTCCTCCTTTGCTGCCTTCTCCTCTTCCTCCTTCAACTGGAGCACATACACACATTATAGGTCACATTGTACCGTATATTCATTTGTCATTTTGTTTTGCATGCGTGTGTCTGTGTATACCTGGCTGGCTTTCTGTAGATGCTGTTTACAGGTGCTGTCACACTCTACTAAACTCTGGTCTTCTTGAAGTTTAGCGCATGGGAACTCCTATTTGTTGGCACACACACACACACACACACACACACACACACACACACACACACACACACACACACACACACACACACACACACACACACACACACACACACACACACACACACACACACACAAAATTGTAAATTAGTCTTGAGATGATAGATTGGATTCCAAGTGTGTATATTTAGGGATGTGCAGATAGCCCAGTATTGTATCTGTATCTATATTTGTTGAGGCATCAAAACCATTTGTATTTGAATAACAGTGGAGAAATAATCTGACTTTTTTTGTTCATTCCTCTCATTTTAGGATGTTAAAGTGTCAATACAAGTGTTTTTCAATAAACTATAATAATAATAATAATAATAATAATAATAATAATAATGAACCCTTGAAGGTAGGAAAGGCAATGTTTTGTCAAATCATTGCAAGGTACCGCCTATCCTAAATTTAAACATAATATTGGTTTCTGGTTTTCATAAACCCAGCAATAAACATCGAAGCCTATAACCACGCACCTAATTGAAAAGAAAACCCTTTGAAAACTAACATTCAGATCCTAATCCACATTCAAACCAATAAACAAAAGCTCCGAACTAATAAATGAGGGTGAACACCGTGAACCCCGCCACCACCCGCCCTAATTGGAGGACGCTCAACAGACAGAATATCAAAAAACAAGAAAAGGGCTAACGGGCGAATGCTAGCGTTAATCTCCTCCTGGTCAGTAAGCGTTGTTATTCGTGACCCACAGGCTGACGGAGCGGGGCGCCCAGTGGAGTAGGGGAACCCACTGCCAGAGCAAGGATAATCTCCTGCTCCGGGGTCAGACTAACGCTGCCTCACGTAGTGCAGGTTCCGACAGGAAAACAAAGGAGAAGTAACCTGGTTATTATAAAATACCTCAGCAGAGGTTAAAAATGAAAATGGATAAAAAAACAAAAACAAAGAAGTGGTGTAGCAATGTACCACGTTTTGCTTATATTTCATTAAACCTGCGCTGGTTCTTCTGGGTCGGCTCTACCCCTCCCCCTCCACTCTCTTGTCTTCCTGTCATGTCCGCAGGAGTTGGCGGAGCACAAATAATAATAATAATGTATAATATGTGATATATATTGAATTCCCAACACGCTGACAGTTATGAGGAACTCCAGCTATTTGACATGTTATACCATTTTTTTTAATATTCTTAAATATTTGTATGAAATAAATATGCGGAAAAACCCACGATTTGTGCTTTGCCTTTTGAGTGTGCATGCGTTTGTGCGTTTGTGGGTGTGTGTTTGTGTACCTTCTTGATCCTCTTGCAGGGACATCGCACTTTCACTTTCTGCTGACATATCTCCTCACATGGACCGGGATGACACACCTGCTTACAGCGGTGACCGCAACTCAGCTACACACACACACACACACACACACACACACACACACACACACACACACACACACACACACACACACACAGTTACAACACTTCTCATCACACACACACACACACACACACACACACACACACACACACACACACACACACACACACACTGTTAGAACAACTTCTATAATCTTGAAAAACCTTTTATACTGTATATTCTATATCCTTCTTTTAGTGCAGACGTCCGTAACGGACACGTGTGTGAAGTTAGATGGTAGCATCGAACAGTGAAGCACTTGGAAGTGACCACACTGGCACCGGCTGCATTCACCCAGAGCACAGCACAAGATCACAGAAACCACAAGATCAGAGGAGTTTAAACACTGGACTTGTTGTCGGGTAAGAAAACGCAGTCCGAGGAAAAACAGTAAAAACACTTTCAGCTGGCTTTTCCAATACCCACTCTGTGTGTGTCCGTGTGAGCATGTGTAGTGCACTAGTGTGTGTGTGTGTGTGTGTGTGTGTGTGTGTGTGTGTGTGTGTGTGCCAGTAACTATGACAAAATGAAAAAACGAAATCATTCCCAGGTGAAAGTAACACACACGTTAAGAAAGAGGAGAGAAAAAAAGGGGAAGTGTGTGCATACGTGTGTGTGTGTGTGTGTGTGTGTGTGTGTGCGTGTGTGTGTGTGTGTGTGTTTGTGTGTGTGGCTGGCGCCAGAGCTTAATTGATTACCAAGAGTAGGAACAAAGGAAACGGAGGGAAAGAAAGAAAGATGCAGAGGGAGACAGAGTAAGACGGACAGAGAGAGACCAACAGGCAGACGGAGTGAGGGTTTCTACTGTCCTTTTTAAGTTTTATTGGAGAATCATCATGATGAACAGTAATGGGATCTCAGAACGTTATGGCTGACCACCCGACCATTCACTGTTTTCCTTATGGAGACCGCCCTGTGCTCCAGGGTGTGTGCTTGAGAGGGTCTCAGTGGGATGAGCTTTGTGTTTGAGCGTGTTTTGCTCTGTCTTCCAGCGTTTCTCAGTGTGTGTCAGTGTGTGTCTCAGTGTGCCTCTGTGTGTCAGTGTGTGTCTCAGTGTGTGTCAGTGTGTGTCTCAGTGTGCCTCTGTGTGTGTCTCAGTGTGTCTCAGTGTGTCTCAGTGTGTGTCTCAGTGTGTCAGTGTTTCTCAGTGCGTGTCACTGTTTCTCTCAGTGTGTCTCAGTGTGTGTCTCAGTGTGTGTCTCAGTGTGTGTCTCAGTGTGTGTCTCAGTGTGTCTCAGTGTGTCAGTGTTTCTCAGTGTGTGTCTCAGTGTGTGTCTCAGTGTGTCAGTGTTTCTCAGTGTGTGTCTCAGTGTGTGTCTCAGTGTGTGTCTCTGTGTGTCTTAGTGTGTGTCTCAGTGTGTCTCAGTGTGTCTCAGTGTGTGTCGGTGTGTGTGTGTCAGTGTTTCTCAGTGTGTGTCTCAGTGTGTGTCTGTGTGTCTCAGTGTGTCTCAGTGTGTGTCTCAGTGTGTCTCAGTGTGTCTCAGTGTGTCTCAGTGTGTGTCTGTGTGTCTCAGTGTGTCTCAGTGTGTGTCGCAGTGTTTCTCAGTGTGTGTCTCAGTGTGTCAGTGTTTCTCCGTGTGTGTCAGTGTGTGTCTCAGTGTGTAAGTGTGTCTCAGTGTGTGTCTGTGTGTCTCAGTGTGTGTCTCAGTGTGTCTCAGTGTGTCTCAGTGTGTGTCTCAGTGTGTGTCTCAGTGTGTGTCTCAGTGTGTGTCAGTGCGTGTCACTGTTTCTCCGTGTGTGTCAGTGTGTGTCTCAGTGTGTGTCAGTGTTTCTCAGTGTGTGTCTCAGTGTGTCTCAGTGTGTGTCTCAGTGTGTCTCAGTGTGTGTCTCAGTGTGTGTCAGTGTTTCTCAGTGTGTGTCTCAGTGTGTCTCAGTGTGTGTCTCAGTGTGTCTCAGTGTGTCTCAGTGTGTGTCTCAGTGTGTGTCTCAGTGTGTCTCAGTGTGTGTCAGTGTGTGTCTCAGTGTGTGTCAGTGTTTCTCCGTGTGTGTCAGTGTGTGTCTCAGTGTGTAAGTGTGTCTCAGTGTGTGTCTCTGTGTGAGATTCCGTGTGTTGAGCCGTGTGTTACTGACAGATCCTCCCTACAGCCAGAGCAACACACAAGCTTCCTGAGGAGAGAGCAGTGCACCCAGGTATGCTGTTATGATAAGCTTCTGAAAACATGGGCGAGCTCAGTTAATTACATCAGGAATGGGTAGAAAATGAACACGAAACCTACAGCAAGAAAGACACAGACGGACAGACAGACAGACAGAGAGACCAATAGACAGTGAAGCAGAGAGAGAGGGAGACAGGAAGAGATAGGAAGATAAGGGAAAGGGACCAGTAGAGAGAGAAACCGAGTCAGACAGACAGGCAGAGAGAGAGAGAGCGAGAGAGACAGATACATTCTCTCTCGTGGAAAGCCTCAACACTCGAACAGTGAATTCCAACCTCGTCAGTAGAGGTATGAGACACACACACACACACACACACACACACACACACACACACACACACACACACACACACACACACACACACACACACACACACACACACACACACACACTTGCAGCCGGTTTGATAACAGAGGTCCCATGAGGCATTACTCTCCAAGCCGAGGTGTGTTTGAACACAGAGCAGAACAAGTAGGTCCTTACGTCCATGTGTGTGTGCGTGTGCGTGTGTAGGGTGTGTGTGTATACCTCTTTAGGACACTGGTTGTTACATGAGCCCAGCTGTATCTTGGACTCACGGTCAGCCAACTGCAGCTTCCTTCGCACACAAACAACACAACACACACACACACACACACGTGTCACCTTTGACCTTAAAATAAAACAGGCCCAGAGAGCACCTGAACCAGCTGCCGTGTCTATCCCCAGGTGTGCGTTGCCGTGGGAAACAGATGGCTGGTGATGAAGAGTATCCCAGATGGTTAAGGAGGAGCGTTAGTATATATTTTCAGAAGAACCAGATATGTACTACTACATCAACGTATTTAATGTCATTTAGCAGACTCTCGTCTTTTCACTATTTCTTTTTTTGATTCGGCCCATGTCTTTAGGGGGACAGTAGGGGTTGGGGCGCATCTCGCTTTAGGAAGCCTTCGGCTACAAAGAAAGAGTCAAGAACCAAGAGATTTGGGCAAAAAAAACAACAACCTAGTCCGCCCCAAATCTCCGCCCCATAATGGGGACATCCGTACCTCATTTGAATGTGGAGTGGGATTACAACGCAACTGTGGGAGTGCATGTTTGTGTGTAATGTGAGGATGTCTGCGTGCGCACGTACGTGCACTCGACGTATATCAGGGTGATCTTGCAGTGGCACCGCTGGCGGATCATCTGCTGACAGACGGGACAGTCGCCCGGGTGACAGCGGAGGGAGCAGGGGTGGGGGCAGCCGCGGGGGCGGGGCTTACAGCAGCCCACCTCACACTCCTCACACTGCAAAAGGGGGAGTCGGAGCAGGGAGATCGAGGAGGCGAGGAGAGGGCGGGGGAAGAGAAGCGGAGCCAGGGAGAGAGAGAGAGAGAGAGGAGAGAGAGAGAGAGAGAGAGAGAGAGAGAGAGAGAGAGAGAGAGAGAGAGAGAGAGAGAGAGAGAGAGAGAGAGAGAGAGAGAGAGAGAGAGAGAGATTAACTCTTTTTTTTTTTAACATTTTCTAAAATGACCCCAGGAGATCAAACGGGGGACGTAAAGAAGGAATGGAGATGCAGTTATTCACCGTGGTCCCGCTCACCCCTGACTTGTTGCCCTTGGATACCGTGTGGCACTCCTGGGCGCAGGCGTGGTTGCCACAGGTCAGCAGTCGTCCGCAAGGTCGCTTGCAGGTGAACGGCCCTCGCTTGTAACATGGAACAGGACTCACCTGAAACACACACACACACACACACACACAACACACAACACAACACCACACACACACACACACACACACACAGCACACACACACCATCACACACACACACACAAGCAAACATCAAATCGGAACCCCCTCATAGCAAGACGGGTTGTCAGGTAAAGGGAAATATTCTCTGTTCCATCCCTCGGCGAGCGTTAAGAACCAAATGGGCACTAGTAGTAGCCTTGACCGATACGGATGCCTGAGCACTAACTTGCTCATGGCGTTTGTAGAAACACCACAACACAGGGGCTACAGTGTTGTCACAGGGTTCTGACAAACAGAATACAGATTTTTTATAACCACTCACCTTCCCAAGAAACCACCAGCCAACCTCCTGAAGACCTGTCCTGGAGGTGACTGGGACAAACGGAGGGAGAGAGAGGGGTGGAAAGACAGAGAGATGAGGGAGAGAGTCAGGAAGCGGAGACAGAGAGGGGCGAGGAAGAGACGAGAGAGAGGGGAAGAAGAGAGAGAGAAGAGAGAGAGAGAGAGAGAGAGAGAGGAGAGAAGAGAGAGAGAGAGAGAGAGAGAGAGAGAGAGAGAGAGAGAGAGAGAGAGAGAGAGAGAGAGAGAGAGAAAAGACAGAAGAGAGGGACAGAGAAGAGACGACGTGGGGGACAGAGAGACAGCCTGTGCCAGGAATATAAAAGCACTACCAGGATGAGGAGGGAGAGATAGATTATACGAGAGAGGACAGTGGAGGACAAACGGCTGCGAGGAGGACTAAACCAAACCGTTGTAGGGGACAGAAGTTGGGAGCGTTGCAGATGGACAGACGGAGTCAGGGATGAGAGGAGAGATGAAGAGACTTGCAGTGTGCAGTTCTTTATAATTGTTGCACCACTCTCAGGCATGAAGGGGTCAAAGGGTGAAGAGATAAAAACAGAAGAGAATCAGACACACACAAAGATGAAAGCCCATGACCCCAAACTTACCTCATGTTCCCCAAGGCAGGCGCTGCAAACACACAAAACACAACGTGACTTAGCATCGTATAAATGTCATCATATTAACAACACCAGCTATCACCATTCACCTTACTGTCATCATTGCATAATTACACCATAACTATTATCATCGCCATCCTTATCGGCATTATTCCTTGTCGAGTGTGGTTGCTAAGCATAGAGTACTTGATGCCTGGCCAGTTCTATGGTAGCATCAGTGAGACATGCACACCAGTAGTAACTAGTAGAACCGGGAATTTCTACCTTGGCTTATTGTGTTGCTATTATATGAAACCCAGAAGAACCCTCACTAGCATGCAGGGGTGCAGACGCACACACGTCCACAGACACACACACACGTCCACAGACACACACACGGTCCACAGACACACACACGTCCACAGACACACACACACGTCCACAGACACACACACGTCCACAGACACACACACGTCCACAGACACACACACGTCCACAGACACACACACACCGTCCACAGACACACACACGTCCACAGACACACACACGTCCACAGACACACACACGTCCACAGACACACACACGTCCACAGACACACGCACGTCCACAGACACACGCACGTCCACAGACACACACACGTCCACAGACACACACACGTCCACAGACACACGCACGTCCACAGACACACGCACGTCCACAGACACACACACGTCCACAGACACACACACGTCCACAGACACACACACGTCCACAGACACACACACGTCCACAGACACACACGTCCACAGACACACAGGATTTGGAGTCACTAAATGCGTCGCAAAACTGCAGGCAGTTGGCAGCTACCAGAATGTTTAAAAAATGTGTGTCAACAAACACACTCACAGCATGCAGCATGTTTACAGCCTCAGGTCTAAGGTCTAATGTCCCATGACAAGACCAAAGCACCACAGCATGACTGTGCATGTGTGCAAGTTGCTGTGTGTGGGTCCGTGTGCGTGTTTGTGGGTTTGTGCAAATCACAAAGTTGACCTTAAAAATTGTTACAAACCATCATCAATCATACATTGTTAATTGTCTTCATCAATGCATGCATTTTATATACATTTGTATTGTAAGTCGTAATGCCCAACAACCCAGTATGTCAAATTTATTAAAGCTAGTTAAAAATGTATTCATTAAAGCTCATTTTCAAGGATCCTTTATTTATAATTCATAAGAAAGTTATTTATTGTTCAATAACATTGACCAATCGTAAAAATGCTTATTTTCTTAAAACAACATTCGTGAATCGGCCCACCAGGTAGGTAGGTAGGTAGGTGTGTGTGTGTGTGTGTGTGTGTGTGTGTGTGTGTGTGTGTGTG